>VZTI01003262.1:303246-314570 GCA_013397865.1 Struthidea cinerea
GAGGGGAAGATACAGAGAGCACTTTTTTTTTTAATCTTTAGCTTATACTGTACCACAGGCAGAGCTCTCCTATTGATACCTAAGGGGTCTTTTGCACATTGGGTGTTTCTGGTAAGGGTAGTTTCTTCACGTAATAATTTCAGCTGCAACATTTAAAGTTAGTGTCCTCCTCTGCTTTAGCAAAGAATTTGGAAAAAGATGCCCAAACACATTTTAGGGAATGCAAACCAAGTGTAAAATAGCCCAAAGCATTTCTGTTTTATTTTTTGGGGCACTTCTTCCCAATGCCTCAGTATGTCTCCTGTTCTCCAAATGCCATGTAGCAAACTGCTCCCTTTATTTGGGATGAATCAAAGAGTAGATGCTTACCTGTAGGAGTACTACTGCGAAATGAAGAGGAAGGAGTGATTGGAGGGGTGACTGGAGGAGTAAGGCTTCCACTGCTGTGGCGAGGTGGAGTAGATACATTCCCACGGGACACCGTACTTGACAAAGTCAAAGAGAGTTTCGGCTGAATCTTTTTCTTCGAAGACTCCTGCTCACGTCGAGCTGCATCAGTCATAAATCTAGAACAAGGAGAATCATGAGGATGAGAGCTTTGAACCACTTTCCACCAGCAAGCTTTAGGTAAAGGGTTTTTTTGCCCTCAGTGACCCAATGGAGTTTCAAACTCAGTCATGACAAGTTCCTCTGCAGCACACAAATTTAAAGAATACAAACTTCTCCATCAACAACTTTATGTGTTCAAGATCCGGGCCATTTCCTTCTGATTTCAATAAAACTTACATTAGATATTGCATCATGTGCAAAGACACAAGTGTTTTTCAAACTCCAACCAGAGCTCAGCATTACAAATAGTAATAAAATGATTGTACCCAGTCCTTTACAGTAACTACATTCAATCATTCTGTGAAAAAGTAGCTGAGAAAAATGTTAGCAGCAAATGACATTCAACCTGAAGGTCAAAGGAATAGAATTAATTATTTTGTGTAGATACGTCATTTTCAATAGGATAATCACATCCTTTTACTAAAGATTTTAGACAACGTTGCCTGGCATAAAAGATGTCTAATTAAATTGCAATTCCTCAAACTGGAGTTCCCAACTCTTGAAAACCAAATGAGGTCTCTCTGTAGAGCTCTGTAAAGGCTGCTGAAGGCCTAATGCAATTCTAGGTTCATCTCTGTGGGGTGCTGAGAGGTAATCCCAGCAGCATGATGCAAGGTGTGCAGCAGTAGTGCTGTAATTCCAGCAGTGCAACTTTTTGCATGGGATATCTCACGTGGAATAAAAAGAACTTTTTTTCACTTTTATTCCGATTCCTTTCAAAAAGGTGGAATTGAACTGAAAAAGACCACTTTTATTCCAAGCACATGCAACGAGTTACACCAGAAGACCTGATGCTGCTTTGTGCTGACATTCAAAGCATTGCTTGCTGGCACCTGTATTAACTCCCACTTGAAAAGGATGGGGGTCCCCACAACAGGATCTCTGCAAGTCAGACTTCATGACTTAGCATTCGAGAGACATTTTAATCCTTTGTCTTTCCCCTCCACTGCATATGGATATACGTTAATAATTATGGATATCTGGAAGGATTCCTAACACAGGCTAAAGTAAATCACCTTGTCCGTCCAGCCCTCTGTCCTTGAGGCTGAAGTACAAACTACACCTGCCAGTGAAGAAAAACAACATGCACCAGCACATGATACAGAATAAAAAGTTAAGTTACATAGAAGCATTTGTCGGACCATAGTCTCGAAACACTATGGCATAAAATTTTAGGTACCATTAGAGCAATAAAGATGTATCCTGTCTGTCCATGCCATGAAGGCATTAATAAGTGGATCTTTGCCATGATAAGTAACATCAACACACAGACATTAATAAACAGGTATGTGACACGACATCTTATCTTCTTTGAACTGAGACAACAATACATCATGTCAAGCCCAGATATGGCATTTTTATGAAGTTAATATTTTAAATGCAGATATCCATAGTAACAGTTGAGTGTTAAATTTCTCTTCTTCAAACAAGGGCGCAGACGATATTGACAAAACAGTCCTCAAATGGAAGCCTAAATTTCATTCAAGAAAATAAAAGTAAAAAGATCTTAATAAAGTGGGCATTCAGTACATATTTGCTTTCCTCTAACTAGGAAATGTCTAATTCACTATTTTTGCAATTTGTACTATGATGTCTTCTTGCTTCTGGATGGGAAGCCTTATTCCTTAAGAAAATGTTATGGTAACATTATAAATCCTTGAAAACTTGGAAGATAACTTCAACTGTGAGATATTAAAAGCAGCAGCATGAAAGTTGCTCTTTAGTAAACTCAGCCACAAATAACAATGTTAAAATAATATTGCGTTATAACCACTCTGGTTGAAGTCCATAAAAATCAGGAAAATGTGAACTTAAAACTGAAACTTCTCCCTGTCCTCTTAACTCATTCCCATTTGGGCTAAGCTTGTAAAGTATATTCCAAAATGTCATTTGTTGTCTACACTGTGAACCTGAGAGAAATGGAAGGCAGAGTCTGTTGAGAAGTTCAGTTTCCAATATCTCACATATGGAATTAACCTTTTCAGATCCAATTAGTCCCATACATGTTTGCTGAAGCACTGGCAGTGCTGTGGTTTTGAAAAGGAAACGTTTAAATGGATTAAAAGAAAACAATTTTCAGGATTTTAACTGAAATGCAGTACTATACATGTGTCTGACTATGGAAGTGTTCTTCAAAGCTTAAAATATAAGCATTTTAATGATGGATATAGAATGACATTTCCAACTCAGTCTTTAATTTTCATGTTGGAAGTACATTAGGGTTGCAACATCAAGTGTTCACGAATGAAACATGCTGGAATTAGGGCTGGATACTGCTCTCTAAATTACAAGACTGAATACAATTTTCCCTGCCTCATTTAAATGCACAAGATATCTGGGAAACAGGAAATGAACTGTAACTAAAAAAGGCTGCTGTAAGACCATTTAGGTTAAATCCCATCTTCTTGATAGTCTGTCTTGCCATCTTCAGATCCATCTCTGCTGAGCAAAGCCACCTCTGCTATTCTCAAATTATTATCTACATAACCCTGCCCCTCTAGTTCCACTGCTGCGCAGATTTCAGTCACCTTCCCTATTGCACATGATTTTGTTTACACCTCATAAGCCTCTCTCCCTCAAACCAATACATCACCTAGGTGCAGTGAAACAAGGAGGATCATTCAGCTCCCAGTCATTCATTGACCCTGTTTTGAAAAGTGTAAGGTTTGTGTGCTTTCTTGCCAATGATTCATAACATCAGGCAGGAGTGAACTCTTTCTAAAGAAATCTCTTCTACACTCATTTTTTCTTTCCTCACCCTTTCGACCTTCCTAATTATTCAACTCCCTGCTCCAAAACACGTTGGTGCAGTGATTTCTGAATCAAGTGCTTGCAGCAACTTTAATAAACATGAGCAACATATAGTTTTTCCCCCCTCTTCTCATTCCCTGGAATGGTTCAAGTATTTTTATTGAAACTTTCCCAAGAAATTCAGCCTGAAGGAGACACCCAGCATGGAAAATTTCGGCCCAAACAGATGAATGTTGGCAACATAAGCAACTGAAACAGTCTTATAATGGAAAGTGTTGCACAACCTTTCATATAGGTGGTAATATAATACTAACAGCGTTAGCTCTTGTTACCAACACAAAAAGTCACAAAAAAGCAGAGGCTGTGCTCAAGTTAAGAAAAGCATTTTCAAAGCAAACCTTTTCCAGTATTTCTAAGACTTGTCACCCCCAAAAGCGTTGGAGTCAAGAATGAACAGAACACACTCTCAGAAATTTCCTTGTGCAATTAGCATGCACTGCCTCACGATCATGCCCCAGTGTGACTCACATGATGATGTCAGAGTTAGTTTGTCATAAAACCTGTGCTACACACAATGCTAAGACAGTTTAAGAGCTCTGGACTCATACACCCAGACTGAGGGTACGGGTTATAAAAATGAGCTGCAGGTAAACTGAAAGAGAAAAAAAAGAACCCAGGTTGCGCTCCAGAATGTGTATTTTTAATAGTTCTCATCAGGGCATGAAGTACCCTTTCCTCACTGCTAAATCTTGCTGATGGAGGAAGTCAGCCCTGCTTGGGCCAGCTCTGTTTCCATGTCCACAGACATTCACACTGAGAGTAAAGAAGGTGCACCACAGCTACCTGGTTGGATTTGAATATTAATTTGCCACATTTAGTTTCTTCATGATCTAGTCTCTAAAACACACACCAACAGAGGACATGTCACAATCACAAGCCTCCTGTTCTCCAGTTACTGCGTGCACAGGCAAGAGAAGGGAGGGGGATTATTCTGAGCTTGCACAACAAGCAGATTACACCACACCAAGACTCAAACCCAGGATTGCTCCACAACACTGTCCAGCTGCACACAAGCTTAAAAAAATGTGCAGCACCACCTGACAGTAACAAATATACCCTGTCCTGTGCCTTACCACTGACAACTAGTACTAGCCCACAACGGGGAAAGATAGAACAGAATTAGTTCTGACCTTTTTCATTATCAGATAATTATGGAAAAACATTGATAGTAGCATTCAGGTCATATTCATGTTCACCTAATTTGGCTAACCCACCCTGGGAAAGCCTGTCACCTTTACCAGAACACGAGAATGTGCTGAGCTTCCATCGCTTATATTTCAACAGATTGCTCCTTAGCCTGATACTTGCTCAACTTCAAGACTGACTGGAAAGAGAAGAAAAAAAAAAAAAATCCATGGTGCTCTATTACAGATTTGTCCTGCCTTCTGGTAGCATTACATTTAAATAAAAAGTGGTCAGATTTACTTGACAGATGGGGCACATGCCAGCTTGCTACCTACTAAATCACATACACACATGAAAGCCACACATTAATTCTCTTGCTACTCTTTACACCCATCAGACCAAGGTCCTTGCTGTATCTGTTTTTTCCCATCAGTCCTTTCCTTACCTCAAGATGTTTATGTTATTCTTTGTTGGTGCTGTAGCAAGAGAAATAATGAGGTGGGGATGGTAATTTTAGCTTTCAGTCTTCCTCATCATATTAGCAGTGTTTAGGAAAAAAAAAAGGCTAGGATGCAAAGTACTTCTAGTTGTACAGTATTTTAAAACTTCAGGAGATCTCTACTTTGAAGAGGGATTAGGAGAATCCACTTCTCAAGGGATGACCCCATTTCAGTAGGATGGGATTCAGTGGACTCCTCAAGTCAGGAGCTGTCCTCCATACCTTTTGCTTTGTCTTTTCTTGTAAAAGCAGCAAAGCAGTTTGATTTAACCAATGCCAGAAGGAAGAGACAATTGTTAAATTGAACTGCTATCGGATTAAGGAGAAGTCTGGTGAAATCTAAACGGTGGGAGTTCAGCAGTACTTTTTCACAGACAAGTTCACAGACTTGGGCTGTCTTGTGTCCTGGAAAGGATGAAAGGCTTTTCTCAGTTGAACTTGAACAACACTGGGCCAAAACAAAGACAGTCAATATCCCCAGTAATGTCTTGCCATACTATTTATGTGATAATGAGGAAAGAAATATATGAGCAAGTTTTAGACCATCCATTAGCTCCAATAATTTGATGAACACGCTTGAGCACTTGGACGTACCATTCTTTGTAGTGTGGGGAAAACAGAAATATTCTGCAGCTCTTTACAGACCTTCTGCTTCACAAAAGCTAGCAACAAATTTTTTTCTTTAGAGATCTTTCATTATAGTTTTAAAAAAAACCTAAAAAGAAACATCAGTGTGAAAAAGCCCCATTAAAACCATACATAATCCCCCACATGCCTTCACACTATTTAGATTACAGAGTATTTGCATAGTGCTAAAGCATATGATTCATACAAAATCCCCTTTGGATTGTCTTGCTTTTTTTCTAGTTTCACAAAAACCATAACAACTGGGGAAGAAACATCCCAAAATAATAATCCCCTCCCAATTATTCTCTCAAACCTGTATCGGATTTCACAACAGGCACTAACCAGATCAAACAGATCATTAAAGGGCATTTCTAAGTTTCTGGAAAGAACTCTTCCAGCCCAGTATTTATGGCAGAAACACCACACATCTGTGCTGGACTTCAGCATGCTCATTCACTGAGATCAGGTCTTAAAAGGGAATTCAGTGTTCATTCTCAGTGCCAGTTGTATTCAGACTCATCTATTGAAAGCTTTTCCTAGGTCCTAAACAAGGAATATTTATGACAAACTGATGAGTATCTTAGACAGATAGGACAGAATCAGATTTCTTTTTATTATTAGCCTTAGGGATAATTCACTGCCGGTACAAGTCTTTCATTTCCATTATTCAACCAGTTCTCTCAAGATGTAAAACTGTTACTGCCACGAAATCAGCTATAGAGTAATACATATTTTTCTGAATATTTGCATCTTAAGCCAATGTAGTAGAGATTATCAGGCTGCACATGTACCTTAAAAAATTTAAATTGCATTTCTGCCTCATCACTGAAAGACTCGAACACAACATGCAGTCACACTCATTGCTGTCAGTAGACTGAAGGCTGCAACCTTAGGAAACCTGCTAAATAGGAGCAAGAGTTCTGTGGGTTTACTTTAGTTGTCTGCTCTTCACACATTCTTAAAAGCTACAATAAGACACAATAAAACATTCACCAAGGAGATATTTTGTGCTTCTAGCATGGAAAATTGATTCAGAAGATTGAGTAATTTCATATCTAAATGTGTAAGTGGAGCTAATGGACAGTGATATGCCAAATAATCTATTACCACTCCCACAGAATAAAAATAAACCATTCCAAACCATCTAACTGCCTACAGGAAAGCATGTGTTTACTCATTGTTAATCAATACACGGCAGCGTTACAAGCAATGGAAAGAAATTTAGTATCTCTCTTGATTTTGGGAATACACAAAAACATCAGTGTGAATTACACTTCATACTTCGGTCAACAGAAATACCAAACACTGAACATAAGCCCTAGCTTTCCATTTTATAATTATTTACTATTTTATATGTAATATAATAAACGCTTATGATATTAAATACATGAATTTTAATATTTTCTCTTTGGAAAGGAGCTCTTTTTCATCTTCTTTTTTTCCTTCTTTATTCTGTTTTCTTTTTCTTCTGTTTTATTCTGCTTACACTTGTTTTCCTATCTCTACTTTTCAAGAAGCACCAAAATAATATTTAATTTAAAATTAAAACCAAACAAACATAAATCAGTTTTGTACATTCAGCCCATCACAAAAATGGCTGTTTACTTAAAATTCAAATGTAGGGATTTTTTTTTTGGCTTTTATTTATTTTTTAAATGACATGGTACTTTTGCCTTTTCTTTCTTGAATTTAGGTAATACAGCAAATGAAAAATGGAGGGCTGCATTTTATTTTATATTCTTTTTAAATTGTCAAAAAAAATGCACACTGGATAGATAACATTAGAGCAGTAACATAATCACGGCAGATGCAGTCTTATTTTAGTTATTTCATTCATAATAAAAATTCATTCCTTATTCCCTCAACTGATGACAGGAACTCAGGGAGAAGCCCACGCTGTCTTTCTGACGTTGTTAAAATAAACAAATGACATTTCAGTGTTTAAAAGGAACAAAATTAGAGCTCACCAAAATTCAAGAGAGCAACAGTAATTTCCAAAACATTAGAAACATACTGCTAGTTTTCTTCCTTTCCCCTCCCACCCTCTCCTCAGTTTTTTCCACCCTATCTTGAAGTAAATGGGTGAGTTTCAGAAAGGAGCTGTAACTTAGCTGCATCTTCAAAATTCTGTAATTTCCATGGAGTGGAGAGGCAATAGTTGAGCAAAAGAGATACTTGAAGGAGGTAATTTGCAGGAAGGCAGCAACCACTTGATGCTGTTTGGCATGATATTTTCACCTCTTCTACAAATGCAGGAGAGTTTAAAAAGTCATGCTAACTCTCACATCCGATGAAAACGCTCACTATGCTGTGTTCTGCCTCGACATCAACTTATTTCTTATCAAACTCATTCCAGAGTTTTGCCATTGGTGAAAAGGAGCATTTGGATGGTGTCAACCACTTGCTGACTTTCTAGCAGTTGGGACAGATTTTTAAGATGCTGCAGCAAACCCCTGCCTTTAGCATGATGTAGCAGTTCTCATTTCAGAAATCTTCCTCCCTGCACTCACGAAGTGGCTTATTGGGACATACATCAGCCTTGGCTTTGCTTGCAGCCACAAACGAACAAACCAGCCCTCGCCTGCTGCTAACAACAGATACTTTATGCATTATTGCCTAATTAATCGTTGAATATAACATCATGAATCCTCACATTTCAGTTCATACCCTTGTTAATATACAGGAATAATGTAATGTCACACAGCCATAAAATGTTACAGAGACCAAAATGAGAATCTTAGCAGGCATAAATAATGTAACATGAAAAACAACTTCTTCATTTAAAGTATTTTTTAAACCACATAATTTAAAAAATGCAACCTGACAGTTTTTGAATTTGCATCATAGAAACAAACCCCTAGAATTATTTTTCTTAGTATGACTGAAGACAATCTCAGATGAAAGAATACTGATAGCATCTTTTCAGTAATATTTTAACTTAACCTATCAGTTATTAAATTTAAATATTTTAAATATTGTTATTTCACATTTTATGACTTGTTAGACTACTCTAAGCTTTCACATGAATAAAATACAAAATTCTTAAAAGCAGTGTAAAAATTTAACTTTTACTTTAGTGAAAGTACAGGGGTAATAAATTGTGTTTGCCTTCTTATTTGTAGAAATTATAAATTTTAACAAATTACTAATCTCTTTGGAGAAAATGAATTAAGTTGCTCATAGAATAAAAAATAAAGGGTCTGTATGTCCTAAATTTGACTCGAATCTCAAAATAGTTCTTATGGGGGACTAAGTAGTGTACCAGCCCTGCTCTGGCTCTCTGCACAGGCTCCAGTATTGTCAAACTGCCTAGCTCCAGTAGCGTGTTTTACGTTCAGATGTGCTTAACGTAAAATATCGTATTTTTTTCCATTACTGGTCCACCCCCTCCTTCCTTCTTGAAGAGCTCATTGTAACTATTTACGTAAAAACAATTTCTTTCAGTCAGCCCTACAGAGAAGTAGATCTGTGTACGCATGACACACGCTTTTACTGTCGGACTCGGTTTCATTTTATTGATGCCTCAAGGACTTTAAGAAGCAGGAAGCTGAAATGTCGGATATTTTATTCCTGTAATGTTCCATTTATGTCCAGCTATTCTTGTGTCATTCCGTATTGAGTTCTCCTGAGAATTCAAGTCAACACCCAAAGACAGATTCATTATGCAAGAATTTAGAAAATGGATATTTTCACAAAGCGTTGCTTATAAACTCTAAGGATGTCTAATATCAATTTGCATAAATAAAGCAATCTTCAGTATTTTACCCAGTATTAGTCAAACACATTAACCAACACATTTTTCAGTCTTTCAGAAATGTATCACATATACAATGTCTGCCCTGGCTCCTCCAGGCTGTAAGCAATCTGGAATACCCATTCAACAAAAATATGGCAAAAAGAAACTGGTAATAAGCTGCATAATAATTAATTCCTCAAACCTATAGATGCTGTTTTCTTTCAGAAACAGACACCACAGTGTCACTCACAATGCATTCACTGTTTGATTTTATTTTTAAAGAAACTAAATCAGTTCGTGAAAACACTGATACAGAACATGATTCTCCAGTTGAGAAAGAGCATTCAGCTCAAAGATGTTCTCCCAAGCTTAAAATGTAAGTGAAGATTTAGATGGAGAAGCATTTTTTGAAACTGATTTATGAATCTGTATTCAGAGGACTGGGTGGGGTAAAGCTTATAATGGAAAATTGCAGCAATCTTAACATTAGGAATGTGAAATGTCTGGTCTTAATAAACCAAGTTCTCAGGCATCGTGAGTTGTTTGAAAGGACGATAGCAACTTACAAACAATTGAGCCCCGCTAAAATGGCAAACTGAACATTCCCAATTCTTCCGGCTCTGCTGCAATGAGTCACAAGTCTATAAAATAGCTGTCACGAAAGATTCCTCCTTGAAGGTAACAAAGTTCCTGATGAACAAAGTTCTATCCTGGTGAAGACAGACAAGGAAAAGTGGAGAAGGAAGAAGACAGCAAAAGTGTGTTTGCTCTTTCATACAAACAGAATAATGAACTCTCATTTCTGTAATTATGTGCTATTTTAAAAATACGTACTTTTCTACACTTTAAGCTGATTTGACTGACAAAGTTAACAGCTCATTATGTAATCACTGTTTTAGCAGCTTGGGGAGGGGGAAGTACCAAAGAACTAAGAATAACTCCTGAGGTCCCATTATTCAGCCGTGAGGTGTAAAAGCAGAACACTGATTTGCATTTTGAAATTTCGTCCCTGTTAGTCTCGTGGTGTGCCACTGCACCAGACCCGGGCATGTATGGGAATGCAGCAAATCCCCCAGTTTTGCTCAGTCTAACAGGAAACCATTCCCTCGCATCCCTCACTGGCAGCCACCCTCCCACCTCCAGCTCGAGTGATCTGATGAAACCAGCGAAACCCTGCTAGGATGCGGAAGAAAAGGACTGACATCTGAATAACTAACAATGCACTGCCTCTCAGGCAGACAGCAGGGAAGTTCCTTCAGCCCTGTTTGATCTGCTTCGCTGGTATTATTGCAGAAAGCCGGTTTTTCATTAGGTAAGAAAAAAAAACCAACCCCTAAGTTGTGATGCAGCCTAAGTGAGGTTACAAATGCACCCTAACACAATGAATGAAGAGAAAATAGATGGTGTAATACAGAAAGGCCCAAGACTTGCAAGTGGAAAAAAGTATAAATTACTATTTTAATTAATTTCCTAATGTAAAACACAGCTGTAGTAATGTTGGCAAATATCACCTGCCTGTTTTAAGTTTGTTAAATGAAATCATGCTCCTTAATTGGGTCTTAATGTACAAAAGTATGTTTTATTTACTTTTTATTACAATATCAGTATTTTAACTTTCAGTTTGCTTGTGCAAAAGCTTTATAAATTACTTGAATCACTTAAATCTGAATACCATAATCTGCAGTTACAATGTACCAGTTTGAGTTTCAACAATTAAATGCCTTTTTTGTGGACTCCCGCTGCTATGTGAACTAGCTGTAGGCTATTAAAATAATGAGTCCGGACTCAGTCATCTGATCTCAGCCTTGGTGCAAAGCCTGAGGAAAAAGGACTTAGCCCACAATTCCTAGTCTGTTTACCAGACTAAGACCAGACTGTTGGAAGCGTTACCCCAGCGCTCCTTTCCCCGCCCCCCCC
>VZTI01003262.1:314638-371975 GCA_013397865.1 Struthidea cinerea
TGCAGGCAGCGGCCACCGCCCGCACCACCTCACATCCCGTGTCCCGTCCCGCTGCCCCGCATCAGCGCCCATCGCTCATCCCTGCCTGCCGCCCCGCATCAGCGCCCATCCCTCATCCCTGCCTGCTACCCTGCGTCACCGCCCATCCGCATCACCGCCCATCCCTCATCCTTGCCTGCTGCCCCGCATCAGCACCCATCCCCATCACCGCCCATCCCCATCACGGCCCACCCCCATCACCGCCCATCCCTCATCCCTGCCTGCTGCCCCACATCACTGCCCATCCCTCATCCCGTCTCGCTGCCCTGCATCACCACCCATCCCAGCTACCCATCCTGCCCTACCACCCCAAAACAAGTTGCCTACATACTCACCCCTTTATTAAGCATGGCCTCTTCTCTAAGGGCCCAGAAAGGCCTGTAGGCCAAGGCAAGGCGGGAGAGTACTCATCACAGGATGGTGGAAAACCCACACCAACAGCATCTGCAAATTTAGGGTGCCCTGAAGATCTCACTTTGAAAATGTGTGGGTTTATGATGCCAGGTGACACAAGGGAAGGGAACTCAGTGGACTAGATAGGTTTCCTCAGCTTGCATGCCACAAAAATACCACAGATTTGGCCACACCAAGGATGCTTTAGACAATTTGGCCTCATGAAACTCCGTAAATGTGAAACTCTCTGTCAGTGACAGTAATGAGGAACAAAACCTAAAGTCTTCCCCTGCTTCACAGAATGGATGAGGTTGGAAGGGATCATCTGGTCCATTCTCCCTGCTTAAGCAGGGCCATTCTACAGCACGCAGCACAGGATGGTGTCCAGACAGTTCTTGGGTATCTCCAGTAAGGGAGATTCTGCCACCTGGCAACCTGCCTGGCCAATCTGTTCCAGTGCTCAGTCACTCACAGTAAAGCTCTTCCTCATATTCAGGTGGCATTTCCTGTACATCAGTTTCTGCCCATTGCCCCTTGTCCTAAACCCTCCACCTTCAGAGAAACACCACCTGCAGCACCTGGCACAAAGGGAACAGGAAAACCATCTGAACTCTCACACCCTCCAGAGGAATCCAAAAGCACCATCATTCACTTTTGTTTTCAACAACGCAAAATGCGTCTTCCTACAATGTCAGTGTATAAAGTACAGAAACACACAGCACATGCACATGGTGCTGCCTAAAGCAATACCTATCTCAGCTCGAACCCCAGCTGGTATCTAGGGACTGCTGTAATATGCACGAGTTTTAAGGTTGGTTGTGTGCCAAAACATGTAATTTATCTACCTCCTTGATCTTGCTGCAGTTTTTGATGTTGTATGAATAGGTGAAGGGAAAATATTAAATGGAGAAATTTCTCTAATGACTCTCCACAGCTTTTTTAGTAATTTACCATCATCATTTCCACTCTGGAAAAGATCTGACCTCTACCTTTTACACTTTTGTTCTTTACACTTCAATCATGTTTACATGTATTATCAATCCATACTAGAATTTCTGCCTTGTTCTCCAACAGTTTTATTACACCCAAGTGACACACATATTCTCTGCATTACCAGTGTCATTCCACCACTCCTTTTGACTGTGGGTCCTTCTGATCTCAGCCCTCTCTGTTTCATACCTCTCCAATTTAGGTCTTCTGCCCTGATTAAGAATCCATATCCTGAATTTAAGTAGCACTGTACTGCTGCTTGTACATGTGTTCATCTGTATCTATACACACACACAGAGATTCATGGATATGCATATACACGTGTCTATGACATGCATACATATTAATTAAATTTACATTTTTATATTAAATATATATGTGCATTCTTTTTCATTTTAACACCCAAGTGAAAGCAGTTCTCTTGAGGGCCAAAATAATTAAATAATGAAATTTAAAAAATGTGTGGCCAAGTTAATACCACTTTTGGAGAGCTGATCCTCAGGCAGCACATAACCTAACAGGATTCAGCACACACAACAGAATTAGCAATTTGTGTGAATCCTGATGGCTTTCTAAGGTAAGTCCTGATGAAAGAATCTGTTTTGAGAAGAGGACCATGTTCTAACCTGCCCTGTAATTTTCAATTTTTGAAACACTGTTTAAACTCTAGACAAGTTTGCAAATATACCTTGAGAGTATCTTAAAAGCTCAAACCCCAGAAAGTAAGAATAGGGAAATGTAACTATAAATCAAGATTTGAAATAACCATAATAAAGTGTGGTAATGTCTGACATGATTTTTGAATTTCTGAAGCTGTCAATAATGAAGCACTATGCCATGGATGAAAAACATTGACCAGCACCCCTTTCTAGTTCTGAAACTGTTGCCAAACAGAGGGAATGCAGCAGAGAAATTTTAGCAACAGCCTCGAAACACCACTATACCACCGAACCCATTCTTCAGTCAGTGCCCAAGCCTCTGTGCCACAGTATCTCGCCACACATATTCAAATCTCAGACTTATTTCAACAACCTGCAAAAAGCTAGTCTAAGAAAATGCTTTAAATGCAAATTTCTGCTCATCCTATGTAGATCCTAAACCACACCAACAACCTCAGTGCAAATATTAGCCACGTTTAATAGCTGGCCTGACCAGCTACAGGGACTTGAAACCGCTGGCCCTCTCAGCACAGTGGTTCCCACAAGTGTATACTTAGTGGTTCCTTGATGGTCTACAAAATTATATTAAACAGCAGCTCATTAGAAGCCAGAGGGTAAAATTTGGTCCATTATGGCCTAAGAAAACACTGAGTGTTGACTCTGGTCTGCAAAACTGCCATGCTAGAGAACCACTGTCTGGGCTGAAAGGCACATGGCCAAGATTTGTTCCCACTTCTGGCCTGAGCATCAGACATGAACCTGTATGAGGGCATTTCTCAGCTGTTCATCTCACCTAAAACGCCGACCCGGGCCAAGTGGTTCCCCCTTGGCAAGGGGCAGTTATCTCACGTCAGCAACACCATGGAGAGACAGAGAGAGAGATAAAAGGCAGACAATTAAACAACTTCTTGTTGCTTGCTTGTCACAAAAACTTTCCTTTACATATTAACACAGTACTCTCTTTGGAGCAGAGGACTTAAAAAAATCTTTGGCATATTGATTTCCAGATTTAATTTTGCTCACAGGGGCTAAAAATCTATTAAACCTTCCCACTCTCCCTTTTGCTCTGTCCACTTTCCAAGTCTGTTTTGGCATACTCGCACCACATAAACTATCCACCAAATACCAAGAGACTAAAAGAGATACGTGTCCTTTTCTGATTTCCCCAAAACCTATGTCAAGCACCAGAGGAGACATTTTAAAATCTACAGACCTGGAAAACAACCTATGGACTGCTGTTAATATAAGTCAGTAATAGCTACCCCTACTGCTTTTCATCCATCAGTCAACATCTGTGGTAAAAAGCTTAAGCACTTTCAGTATAATGCACTGGACACAAAATACTTTGCTTCTTGCAAATCTTTAAACAAGAGTTTTGAATCTTCAAATAATTTAATCCTCAAAAATGCTTTAGCTGTTTCTAAGGCCAGCTACTTAAAATCGATTTTTTTCCCTTCATTTCTGTATTTATCAATCAAACAAATTCTAAAGGCTGTTTAATGAACAGGATCAAGGCAGAGCTCAGATCATGGTTCAGAATGGATTTCCAAAACCTATTTTATATAGATATTATGAAGATATTATGAAACACAATGATAATAAATATTAGACATTTTTTTCCTAGAGCTGACTTCCTAGAAACCCTGGAAGACAGTTCTAATCAGTTTTTCACAATGGAGGAGGACAAAGAAACTTCTCAAAGGAAGAATAATTTATTAACACTTGCAAATGCAAAAATTGTGTGATGATCTGCCTCCCCTTAATCATTATCTTTTTCCTTCAATGCTAATGTCCTTTTCCTATCCAAAGTAATTTTATAAAATATTTTTTCATTCATGGAAGCCAATTTTTACTCGAACTGTCAATTCTTTATAATAAACTCTCAGCAGGACTAAACAATATAGGAATGGTACTTTGTAACAAATTTTACTTAAGAACTTTTAAGGCTACTGGGATTTTTTGGATGCTCAGGTAGGCTTGCCCCTTGATGCAGACTGCTTTTGCAGAAGTGAAGAATTCTGAAATTGCCCTTGAATAGCATTTTCCAATATGAGTTGTATGCAAACTCTCACACATAATCGACAGAAATACTTAAAACTCCTCCCCACCCCCTGAATAACTCACGTCTATTGTGCTGCATTAATTGAGAGGAAAGAGCGAGAAAACTCTATATGCAGCGTCCATACCTTTTTTAAAATGGGAGGCTCATAAAGGCCTGAATTTTAAAAGGCAAAATTAGAATTTAATAAAACTTATTAATTTTAATGACAAATACGAAAATGAGAGTAACCAAAGTAATTAACTTAAATGCAAAAACCAAAAAAAATTACAGTGATATTGGTATTTGTCTGAAAGCTCTGCTTGTCCCTTAAAAACAAACAGATCCAGTCACTTTTCAAAAGCTGTTGAGTAATTACTGCAAAGCTGTACAACACTCAACTCTGGTAACCCTAAATAAGATTTTCAGATTTATCAGAAATTAGGATGGATATTGCTGAACATACTCCTGAGCTGAACCATTCTTTACCCTAGTGGTGTCAAAAGACTAAATAGATACCATATTTTTATTTGTTTTTGCTGCAAATTACTGTAAAGCCCCGAAAAGTAAAAAAATCCCCCGAAAATGAAAAAACAAACCACCACTGAGAAATGTGTATTTGCAGTAAAAAACATGTGACATTTAGCACCAAAAGTTTTCCCTCCCTTGCCCCCAGGTTAACTCCTTCCCCCTTAGGTAATAAACTTCACAGTGATACAGGCTGATCTGTTTGCAGGGGTGACATAGCAGCCACTTGCTGGTGCTGCTCAGCACCACTTTTATCCTCATCTCCCACTGACACTGGAGTAATTGAAAACACTTGCACGAGGTGCTCAGCAACTTGCAAAATCAAATACCAACGTCAGCGAGCTTCAGCAGTGCCCGAATCCTGCAATGCAGTGAAATGAAACCATCAGGGTCACCCCGGCACTTGAGTGGGAGCCAAGGTACGTGGAATAAGATGGGAGTGCTGCCACAAAAGGGCTCGATACTGAGGGTGTTCACATTCTTGTCAGCAGCAACTCAAAATGGCATACGGCAACCTGACGGGACAAGAAGCTGCAAAGATGGATCAGAATGTGCAGACTGGGCACGACAGAGAAATTAGGAAGAGTTAAGATCCTTAAGGACAAAGTCCCATGGTAACAGACAAGGAGGGTTAGTTAAAACTCAGCTGCTGCAGGGGAAGCTCAGTGATAAGAAATAAATAGATAAAATGACATTCTGATTCCAAAGAGCTGTCCCCTTATACCTGTCCCTCAATTACCAGGATTAGTAAGGCATTGCCCAAATCTCTAGTTAAAATCTACAGCATATCCGTGTGCACCCATGAACTCAGTGAGAAAACTCTCTAGACCATGATCGCTTGGCTCTGCCAGTACCTTTCCAGCCGGAGGGCAACATCTCTGATCTGATACCGCACCACTGAAGGAACATTTTGGTACACCGTGTGCCTCAGTGTACCGGACTGCCAAGGGAATGGCAGCTGCCCAAGAGCTGGCTCAGCATGTGGGGCTGCAGTCTACAGACTGCTCCCCCAGACTCACAGGCTTATTGCTGCAAATTCTTATGCTCCAGAGTGTAATTTCAACAGCATCAATGCTTTCCTCATTTAGAACATGGGAGAGGACAGGTGATAAGGATTAAGAGAAAATAACGTTTGAGTATTTTCAGCACAGCAAGGAGAGCCACACCACAGTCTCACGATTTAATGGCAGAAACATGAACATGAAAAGCATAAAATTCAAAGCAAACTCTGAGAGAAAAGAACCAAACCCCCTGAACACCAGCCCTCCTGTCCCCCAACCCACAAAACTGATGTAAGAGTGGAGGAGGGAAGCTACTCACAGTAATATTGGCAGTGATGAGCAGGCAAGAGCTAATGGAAGAAACAGAACACTTCAATCAGCCATGACATCAGGCTGTCAAAAACAATCTGGCTGTTATCACATTAAAAATCCATTCAAGTAAACAAATCAAAAATAAAGATCAGAACAGAAAGCTCAAGACTCAGTTTACCAATGGATTAACGACTATCATTAGCTGGGAACACTCTAAAAAACCAATCTATGCAAGCTAAAACATTATTATCCATAATAATTGGTTCACTACTGAGAATGCTGCCTCCCTGCCAAAATCTAGTGCTAAACCAGATAGACATGTTCTGTTCATTTTCTTCCAAGAGTTAATGCAGTGGTTGACTTCTCTTCTTAAGCCTTTGGCTATCACAGCAAATTAGAAACTGGAAAATAACTCTTCATAATTTTTACCCATTAAAAAAAGGAGTCTTCTCCAGAGCACACAAACGCCACAACAGCCACAAAAGCTCTTAACTTTTCAAAGAGTAAATTAATGATCACTGTGGATTATAAACATACATAAAGGCCCTTGAATTAAATAAACAGAGGGATAACATTATCTAATGGATGGGAATTGGAAACATTCTGGCTTCAAATTAAAAAACCCAACACCTAGTTAACAATAAGGAAGATCTACCAAGTGAAATTAAGTCTTTCATTTGGCTTCAGACCAATACTGGATGTTTTTCCAGAATATACTCATTACATCAAATCACATGTTACAGAGTTCAGGCTATACTCACTTCTGCTGCAAAAGAGTACAGTTCCTTTGCAGAAGGAGGGATGAGGGCACTTCCTTGCCTGTGTTACGTCTAGGTAACCATAAGGATCCATTCTGTACTATCAAAACCTTTGTAAAGCCTGATGTAGATATAAGTGATCAGGGGCCTGTTCACAGCTTTTAATTGTGCATATCTCTCATCAGCCATTTGAGAGGGCTGATACTCCATGAGGTGAGCAGGAAAGAACTACTGCGTGTTTGGGAAGAACTGCCTTCCATTAGCTACTGAGATCAAGTTAATCTTTCCAAGTCCCCACCAAGTCGTCTCCATGCAATACACACAAACCTTCTCATCTACCTCTCCATCCACTGTACTTCACTCACCTAATCCTGCTGGTTTACTCTAATGATATTGCCCTTGACGTGGAAAGAAGGGATTAATTTGACTAGTCTGAACTATCTCCTTGAGAAGCACCTCTCTCCTTCACTGATTAAAGAGGGAGGCAGTTCAGCCTCCCCTGGGCAGTCTAATCCCTATTCTCTGTGAACACCTTCTCAATATCAACTACCAGTTACTTATCAACAAGATACCACCGACCAGACTAGCGATCTTTCACATCATGGTTAATTTTATTCTCTACATTGGCAGTCCCCTCCACATCCCCTCCAATTTTTACTACAAAATTTTGAGTCAATCTGCCAGGGAAATTACACAGCAGATGTAAGGTAGGAATGGGAAACCTGAATTTCAAAAATAGTTTTTCAGGTTAAGTATACAGAGGACAAGCAGCATGTGTCACCACTCTTAGGAATCCACAGAGTTGGCCTCTCAGGTATGTGTTGCTGGAACACAGCTTATCCCACCAGACCAAAAGTAAAAACTACCTTCCTACTACCAGATACTTAGGGAAAAGTACTTATGTAACTGTACAAAATAAGGCGACATGTCTGTGCTTCAGGCAAATGTCAGAGAGCTTCCCTTAGCACGGAAGGACTACAGTAAGAATTTTTGTTCCAATTTGCTAAAGAGAAGACCATAAAGGGTGTATAATATCAATACTACAGCTGTCTTCATATGGGGGTTCTGCGCTGTCATCAAAAGTCTCTGCTGTCATTGTAAGAACTAAATTTAATAATTAAGCAATGGAAAAGTTTTTAGGTGCAAAACCCAGCCTTTTACAAAACATGAAAAATAGTTGGTTCTGTGGTGGTTTTGTTCCACTTTTCTTTTTCTTTCAGTTGAAAACTTGGGGAAAATCAAGACAAACAGCTCAAAATACCATAAAGTTTTACCTCTCTATATGTCCTATTTATTTCCACTCTGGAATAAAGTGCTTTCAAATATTCTGCCTATTTCACCATGTTGTTCTGAGTTTTGCAATTCTTACTCAAGGAAATGAACATCACTAAGAAACTAGTAACTACATGTGGGAATAAACAGCTGAATCAGAACGTACTTTTCCCACTCCTCTGTCATCATTGTCCAGGAACTGATGAAACAGCCCACAATTGGTTTCTCTGTTGGGATAATCATCACTTCTGGGTCTATAAGATACGATCTCACTGCATTCTTTAAAAAAAATAATAAAAAAATTAAAACCAGGACATGCAGAACTCTCATGAGTGCAGGGGGGAGGACTAATTTGAAATTTGGTATAAAGGTCAAGCTGAATCGGGGAAATTCTGGTTTCCTCTCACATACACCAGTGAAACAGGGGCACACCCCTTACAGTGTGAGAGATGCTGGCGCAGAGAAAGAAGCAACTAATTTCATGTTCACTGGAGGAAACCTCTGCTGACATCTCAAACAAAACTAGTTTCTATTTTATTTACTTGCAGGTGAGACTGCAATACAAGAATGTGTCTAAATCTCTCTTCTTATTGAACTCAAGTAGGGAATTCTCTTTCCAATGTTAATGGGATTATTTATGTATTTAACGGTTAAATAGACTTTGTTTAGGTCTTTCCTAAGTTTAAGGCTCTCTGTTTTCACTTAAGGAATAGTCTTCTGCCAATATTTTTTGGTACATTTGCAACTGCTGAACAATGATGTGAAAATATAATTGCTAACGTGCCTTAAGACTAGAATAAATACATGATTAATATTATTTCATTTAGGTATAGTCCTATTTTTCTTAACATATACAGAAATCTTGAATCATGGCATATTAATGAATTTTATTAGATTTCACAAGTTGCAGAAGATGTCTTCTATCAAACTAAGTCCAAATTTATTGCTGACAATCCTTTGCAATTTATGCTCTGATGAGAAATAAAACAATTCTAATGCAGGCTGCTCTAAGTACATTTTAGCCTAATCCACTACATCATATTTTATTTGGCTCTCAGGTTTTAAGCTTTTACACTTTCAGGACTTGATTATTCTCATATGTTATAAATTGCATCTGGAGCTAGGCAATGGTATATCCGTTTTCAGACCCCAAGTTCCTTCTCCACTTGTTCACGTGGTCCTCCACTTAGCCAAAAACATTGCAGGGCCCTCGCCATTGCCTGGATAATTGGGCTGGTTAAATCAAAATCCATTTAAAAAAAACCCCAAAACTATTCATTCTTAAGGATTCCCCAAGTGCTTTTAAGAAAAATAAGAAGCAGCTTTACATGGGGAATGTATAACTTGTCTTGTAAACTCTCTCACTCAGTGCACATAAGAAAACAACACAGGAAAGGTAAGAACACAGTCTCCAGCTGTCTCTGTCCTCCCCATTTTCATCTCTCAAGAGCATCCTAAAACCATATAACAACACCTCAACTCTCAAAGAATTCTGAACAGCCTCTGTGCAATTCCAGGTGTAAATCTGAAAAAAACCATAACAAAATCAAGCTACTTTTATGCACTATATTAGTTTTACTGCTTTTTTATCCTTCAGCATCTTTATCATTGGCCACAGCCTTGATAACCAGCACTCTGCTTTGCAAATGAGACAAGGTGAATGCTTGCAAAAAGTCACTACAGAGCTGGAAACAAGGTATAGGGTTCTGTAGCCATTCTTACATTTTTTCACTTCGCCAGTCCCAAAGAAAACTGCAAAATTACACTCTCCTATAAGCTGTTCTTGCACTGTAATGCTGTCTTTGTAGAAGGTTGAATTGTGGAAATTTAAAATTTTACTAATGCCTCCCATTGCATGGACCTGCTATTTCCTCATAATGAAGCAGCCAAAATGAATGATGTTTTAAATGTCAGGTCCCAATCTCAGTCCCTGCAGATGCAGTGTCAGTACCATGCGGCTATTCTTTTGAAAAGCATCAGGCTACAAGAAGCTTCTCCCAGGTGTGGGCAGAATCCAGAATCCAGTGGTTGCCCAGAGAGTAACTTGTGTGTTATGAGGAGTGGAAGACACGTATCCATACCATGTCCAGGCACCTCACATGGATGTGGAAATACAGAATAAGTAACACTAACCAAATGATGTGTATCTGCTAGCATAACTTTGCTGCAATTCAGTAGTTACATTTAGGTTGGTAACATTAAAAAACACAGAAAACATTTCCATTATGTGTTTGGGATTCCAAATATGATGAAGCTAAGTCTGCTTGCCTGCATTTCAAAGCTAAGGCTGAATTTTAATATGTTTATGGTTTCCAAAAAATCAGGCTCATTGTCGAGTATGCTTTGGATCCAGCTAAGAGATAATACTTGAAGACAATACTTACTTTTCCTGAACATCACCTTTTTCAAACTACTTCCATCTCAGTAAAAACTAATAGAAGCCTCTGCTCTGCTGGTAGGCCTAAATGGATAATCCAAGTGTCTCTTATCCAGCTCCCACACACCCCTCGGCACTGTAGTTTACACAAGGTGCTCAACTGCTCAGGCAGGGAAATGTCTTTTTAATAAAGTGCAATGGTTCTGTATCTTGAAAGAGTGCAGTAAAGGGATCCAGTAAAAGAAAAAAAATGAAAGAAAAAAGAGAGAGAAAGAGAGGAAAATAAGGCACCCAGCATTATGTTATCAATATTAAGTGTCAGAAGTCAATGACACTATTACTGAATAATTATTGAAAAATAATTACTGATGTATAAATACTTTCAGTGTCACAACATGTTATTTTAATGGTTCTGAGAAGTCCTTAAAAACATTATTGCTGATTATCCCTCTTTAGCAGCACTCCCTGGATGCAGCCTCTGACTCTCCTGCCATCCCTGAGGAGGTGATGGTTTTGCAATCCTCTTGCCTGGCCCAACTCCTCGCAAGGCAAATGGTTCCACCTTTCATTCCACACCAGCCTGCCTGTTCTCACCACTGTCTCTTCACAGCAGAAATGTTTGTGTGCTTGTGGGCAAGCTGGAACATGGACCTTGTCCAAGTGAAAGCGAACCCAACCAAAACCATGTCAGAACCACAAAGTCAGCACACAAAGGAAACAGGCAGCCTGAACAGGGAGAGGCAATCATCCCTTTCTCCAGCAGCACTGAGTTATGCCAAATGAAAGTGTTGACAAGTTTAGACTGACTTGCCTCATCACAGACACTTTCCACATATTCCTCAAATTAATTTTTTTGCATGACAAGTCTTTCCATTGCCTGTTCCCATTTAGTAATTCAGACACTGGGCTGGACGTACACCATGGGAGCAACTTCTGAGATACATTTGAGAAAAGGAAAGGACTTCAACTGTGCAAAAACCGAAATGTTATTTGTCACCACGTCATTTCCCAATTGTGAGTCCACTACCCATCTAGCTTAAATTAAAAAGTTCTGTAAAGAACAGAACTAATGAAGCTGGATTTCCTAAGGACATACAAACCACTTCCTTCAACTTCCTACTGCAATAAACACCAGCTCCTCCTGTGTCTTCTGTAATTCCCTCCTCTCGTCTTCATTTTCCTGTGACCCACTCCCCTCCACATTTAGACCCAGATCTTCTTTCATAGTGTTTATAGTTGTTTCAACCACAACTGTAACCTCAGACAAATGTCTAAATATTCACTGTAACCCGCTGACTTTCAATAGCTACAAAGTTCTCTGAAAATGAGGCCCATGCAAAGGCATATATACAGTTGGGTCCTCCAACCCTCTAGTCACTTTGGAATCCTTATATGAACTCCTGACTCCTGGTATTGAACCCACCGACCTCAGCCAGTACCCCTGGGAAACCTTCCGAGGATAGGCTGGGGTTTGCACTCAAGCCAGACCTTGGCAGCATGTAGGGAAAAGTTTAAACCTGTGCAACTTTCAGCTGTGAAATGGTCGAGGCATACCATGCCTGAATCCCCCCACCATGTTCCCCACCTCTGTGATGGAAAAAATCAAGTGTTTGGGCAGGACAGAAAAGTCCAACTGGAACTTTTCTTTGGAGAAGCTGACCTTGAAGCCAAGCAGACGCTTACGATGACCGAGCATGCACTGTCCCTTAGCAGGTCACACGTGTCACTCCTCAGAACCATGCAGTTTACAGGTGGTGGAATTTGGAGGCACCAGGGGACATAGAGAAGACTGTGGCTTAGCCACACCATAGCACACACATCCACACATCATCACGGAGAACACTGTCCTTTTCCCTGCCTTTCAGGCGCTTCTAAAGTGGTATTAGATAACCAAATCCGATAAGTCAGTTTAATGGTACATTGTTATTCACATGTAGGTGTAGAATTCTGACACTGAGAGATAACAAATTAATAAATCCCTCCCCCAACTTTTCTACCCAATTGTTATTTAAAAAGACATTTCCACAGTTTAAAAAAAAATTAATATATTACTATTACACTTTAGTACTTATTATCTAACATGCAATTTCAAGGGCAAATTTTTTAACGGAGCATTTAAGATTCTTTCTTAGGAAGTCTGGGTCTTTGATGTTAAATTTATGATCAGTCATTGCTTGACAATTGTAATTAATATGCTAGATGATTTTCTGACTTGCTGTTCTCTGAGACGTTATTATTTGTAGTCTGTCAGTGTAACACATAAATTATGAGCTATGTTCACCTGTAATAGACTGAAATGAAACTTCAAAAATGACATTTATGAAGAAAAATGACAAAGTCCTTTCCACCATGAGAATGGGCATATCACACAGTCTGAAACAGACTCGGAACAGAAAAAAGTTTAAGTCATGTATTTTGAAATACCTGCCTGCCAAAAATAATTACATGCTTAAGAATAGATTACTCTTTAGCTGCAAGGTCTCATAAACTGGGCAATGTCATGCATGATCAAGGAGGAATTTTACACACACTGTAATTTTTTTTTGCCTGCTGAACACTACCATGCAGTCATTTTTCAAGACAGTGAAGCATATTAGTACATCAAGAAAGATCTTCTAAAGGAATGAAAAAAATTACCTCCCTGAAACAGAGCATGAACTATTCGAAAGAAAATGCCCATGCACATAAGAGGTTTCATCTTCTGAAAAAAATAATAAAAAAAAAAACAACCTAACCTTGTCTTTTCATTAGAAAGCTATACTGAAGTTTAATTTTTAGATATGGTATAATATGAAATTTCAAACCAGAATGAATCAAGGCAAAACGAGAAACTATTTAAACCAGACACTTGCCAACCATGCACCTTGATGATCTAGACAGGAAAAGCATTGTGTGGAAGAACATGCCCAAACTTTTACTAGGTATTAATTTGCAAGTCTAAACCAGCCAAACATTCTTCAAAGCTGTTGTCCATTACGTTTACAAAAAAAAGGTGTGCACTTGCTAGGAAAATGCATTTAGAAATTCTAAACCTTGAAGGGCTTTTACAAAATAATGCAAGTAAATGGAGAATAGGCAATATGTACTTTGCCAGGTAATAAACAAAGAGCTTTCATTAAAAAAATTTTTAAAAAGCCATCAAAACAAAAAAAGAAATGAAATGCCTGAAGTAAGTGCCATGAGTCTGTATTACTGGAAACCTCTAGGTATGCTAAGTATCCCCATATTCCATTAACTTCACGTGAGAATCCAGAGGAAGCAACTGCAGCTCTGAGGTTCCTCTGCAGAGCACTCCTGCTAGTGAGGGAAATGCTCTGGAGTCTGGGTGTCCCCAGCCCTAACACACTGCAAGGGCAGAGGAGAGAAACAGGACCAGCTATGCTAAGCATATACTAGCAGATATATACATGGAGAAAGGCATCCTTTAAAGCAAAGGGTGAATCCTGGTTTCCCCCCGCAGTGTGGGGTCATCCACAGGTGACCTGTGTGGATCAGCAGGAGTTTTGCTCCAGCTGAAGTGTGGATGTACTCAATCACTGTGGGCACCTTTAGGTGTAATGTAATAGTGTGGTGTTTTAAATTTCTGAGTAAAAAAAAAATCTGTAACATGGATTGGGAAAAAACCCACAGTTTTAGGCAGACCTAGGCAATTCAGAACACCTTTAACTTGAGTACTCAAACTATGACAGCTTAAAAAAGCCTAAACCACAAACCTAAACTGAAAAGACCAAAGTGAAAACTAAACCAACTTTTGTCCTTCCCATATTTCAGCCTGAAATAAGCAAAAACACCAAAGTATAGCTTAAGTTTTCTGCCAATTTTTTGGTTTGCTCCCATGAGAAAACCTAACTTTAATACTTCCAAGTTTTAAACTAATCAGAACATTTTGACAATTTTAGTTTGGAAAATATGAAGCACACAGAGTTCCAGGGAATAGCCTTGTAGGGCTTTTTGTTTTGTTTTGTTTACATTATGCAACCAACTTTGCCTCATTCATTTACGTCCGAGCAAGGGAGTCCGTCACTGCTATCCCTCACTGTCTATACATTATTCTTTCCCTTGCTCCTCCTGTGCAACCCACAGGGCATAGGTACAAAACAAAAATATCCATCTCAAAGGAAGTTCTGGGCAAACTGCAGACTGAACCCACAGCATCTCTCCTCTTAATTCTTGTACTGTTCTTTGCTAGCCCACAACCTTGGGGTTACATTATTGGCCCAGGTTGTGGAGACTAAAATAGGAGTGATAAATCCCCTGAAGTTACAGATGCCAAAAGAATTACTGCAAATACCAGGGCAGTAAAAGTTTAACCAAATAGTCTCAGATTAACAAATACGTCTGCAGCTTTACTACTACTGATAGCATTACTGGTACCGTAACTATGTAATTATTTTTTCCTGGTTTTAAAAGGTTTAGACTTTGAATTAGCACAGCCAATGCATTCAGCCTACAAAAACATCTGTCCAGATTGAGGATATTTTTTTGCACACTTGTGGACAAGATGTTGGCTTCATTTTACAACCAACATCTTGTCCACATCAGGGGAGCGTTCTCACACAGACATGCATACCATGTGGGCTACCTGCTGAGTTTTGGCAAGCTTGGCAGGCTGCAGAGCATAAAGGGTAGGCAGTTGTAGTGGAAAAAACCTTCATGGGAATTTTTTTTTTTATGTTGTGAAAAAAGAAATAGGGAAAAAAAAGCAAACTGTTTCCCAATGAACCACACTGTGAGCTGGCATAAGGAAGATAAGGGCAGGAAATTGGATGTAAAACTAGTGCATAGGTCCTTTAACAGAGGAGGCACTCTGCAAGTTGCCAATGTGACATACACATTTCTTTTCTAAAATTCAGCCACTTTTTTCTTTTTAATTAGCCATATGGAAAGTTGAAAGACTTGTGAACTTACAGCATCAATCCCACATGTTGAACTTAATTTTGGAGAGGTTTTACTCCATCTTGTGTCTTTAATTTATTTTTATACTCACATTTATACACCGTTAGACAAAATAACACACGTAGAGCAAGACATGCCTTATGCTATGAGCATAGTTCAGTATTACTTAGTTCTTATATAAAAGTGCTGAAGTGTTTCAAATTAGGAAATGAAGTGCACCCTACAAGTGGTTATGTTTTAGTGTTCCACCTTGGTAAATTTTACAAAAATTGGTGTAGCCAACTATTCTCAGTTCCCTGGTATGATCTAGAAAGCAAAGCAGAATAAAAAGGATTGAAGCACTAAAAACAGCCACTGCCAAAAGAAAAAATGCAACAGCACCACCTAAGGCCCATCTAAGACAGTGCAAAAAGTCATGGAGGTGTTACAGATCCCTTATTCATATTTATACAGCTGTAACATGCATTATAAAATTGTAGCATGGTATTTCTTCATGCCTTGAGTGCTGGCTAACCAATTCCTTATAGCTTGTTATTCACATTTGGATTTCCATACAGTTCACAGTACTGTGTGAATCAAAGGTTCAGCTGTTAAATACATTTATACTCCTCATTTTTCCACTCTGAAATTAAGTGCTATTGTATTTGTAACACATCACGGGAAAGAAAACTCTTAAACCATTTTAAACTATTGTGACAAATCATCTAGCCTAGTTGCCACTGGCAAAGTTTTGGAGCACACAACTGCCCCCTGGTGCAGAATTTTTATTTTCTACAGTAACTGAAGCATCAAGGTGACTACAACTTCAAGTGAAGAACTTTCTTCCAGTTTGCATCCTCAGAAGATCCATGAACAAATTTATAAACATTTGTTCTGTGAGCTATGTGATTCTTTACTTTGGATAGTTCCCTTCTCTGCTTGTTTACTCTTCATACAACATTTATGAAAGCTAAGCTGTTCTCTCCTAGCCTTGCTGCTTCTAAAGCAGAGCTAACCCTCTCTGACATGACTTTATTCCCTTCGCGATACACCCTTTGCTGCCCTACACCCCATCCCAAACAAGTCACAATGCTCACAGCACTGGTCTCACCTCCACTGGAAGTAGCTCTTCCAACACAATCCCATTTGGCCTTTCATGACTTGCCTATTTACATCAGTTGCGATACTGTGGGATGACTGAACAGTGTTCAGTAATATGATTAAAGTCTGTTCCTAGTGAGGAATACAAGCATGCTCAAGTTGCCTTTTATTTTGCTCTCCTATTATTTTACAAGGAATTAATTCATCATAACCTATGGTACTATATAAGTTTAAGACTTTGTCAATTAATCAGTGAGACCACTACAGAAGACAGACAAATGTTATCTCTTCCTCTGACCTGTTTCTCTCCTTGTGTCTAAATTAACACAACATTACCAAACTAAGTGACCTTTCTTACTAACATGCATGTAAATGATGCCACCATTTTCAGAGAGTTCTGCTAACATAAGAGCTGTATTATTAATTGGCAATCACAGCGAAAAGGGAGGCTGACACTGCGTTTTCTGCCAATATCTGTACAGAAAAGATTATGTGTGTCACTCAGCTTGTCAGCTGTGGAACCTGATGTGGTCAGAAACAGCACTTTCAGAGGAGATGGCTGTATGCAGAAAGCAAAGTCACTGAGGGCATCTCTCCACACCTCTGCTGAGGTAGGCGCACGTAACTCACCGCCACAGGAGTCACAGGCCACTGGTCACAGACCACAGCTCTAGGAGCTGGTGGAGGGGGAGAAAGGGTGCCTTATAAAGATGCCCAGGACACAAGTGTTTAGATCAAGCAAATCTGATCTGTTATGCTTTCTTCATTGTTCAGGCACTCGGCAACCATTTCTGCCTGCTCTCCTTTATCCTTACCTGACAGATCCGGACCTAGGAAACAGCAGCTCAGAGGTTTTGCAGGGTTCAGAGCTGCCAGGCTGCCAGGGAGTGGCCTCCCTTCTTTTTCCTATTTTATTCCAGGCACAACTCCAGCTACTGTCCCTTGTAGTTAGGCTGTGAAAGGAGCTGTTTGAAACCAAATTCCTAAATAATGCCCTCTGAGCAGATGCTATTCCCAACCTGCCTGCAAACACAGCTCTTTCACTGTGCAGAATTTAAGCTCACACCTCCCCAGGACTTGTTTATGTTATTAACACAAAATTAATAATACATTAACAATGTTAATTGGACAACTCCACCCCAGACTTGGGTCCATAAAAGCTGTATCTTAACTCAGTAGTCCTCACCACTCACTGCACTTGGACAAGAGTAAGGAACTATTTACATGCTGCAGTCAACCCAGTGCTCTGCTCCCCTGGCCGGCCTTCAATTTGAGCTTTAATATCCTGTGGCCCCAGCATTACAGTCTCTCACACAGTGTGCTGTTCCTCCCCAGCAAGGCTGAATGCTATAGAAATACACACTTCTGCCCCCTGCTACTTAAGTGAGCTAGCAGGACAATTCATTACCGAGAAAATTAATGATGATGATAAAAATAGTAGTAGAAATAATAATAATGACATTCATACTAGTAACACAAAAGGGTGCAATTTTTCTTTGGTTACAATCAGATACTTCAAAAGATTAAAGACTAAATCTTTCATTAGTATAAATGCACATAAAAAACAGTGCCATGGAAGTTTCATTTCCAGTGCCTGCTATGAGAGACCTGCTTGATAAAAGAGAGATTCGAGTACTTTGTTCCCCAAAAACAAGATGCTTCATTATTGATGCATCTACCAAAATTAATCATTTTCATGACTTCAACAGGAAACATTTTCTAACTCTGTCTTAGAGTCAATATTGAGGAATTTTGCAATTTCTGAGCCTATGAAACAGTCAGAAAATCTCTTGAAAATCAGAGTCATGCATGTCTGTTTAGAAAACAATCTATACTCAAAGCTTACTAAAGATCTTAATAGTTGTTGAAAATTATCTACTTACTTTCTGGAAATTAAATACTACTTCAAAATATTTTACTTTTTTTTTTTTTTACAGTTACAATTAAAATATATATATTCTGAAGATTTTGTAATATACTACTTTTTAAAGTATCTTTCATCCATGCTTCATTCCCTCAATTTCAATTGAACAAATTTCACAGTAATTGCTCTCCTAAGGCAGATGTACTAGAGTCCTATCATTATAAAAAAGGTCCACAAACTCTATTTCCAGAACCTAAAGAATGAGTTAACCACAAATGCTGCCAAGAGAAAAGTGGAAACATCTCTACATGAAATCCCACTTTACATGAAATATTCAATGGCAGAAAGCAAATCAAAAAACAACTCTAAAATGCAAGGCTGCTAATATCTCAAAGCACTCATTTTTTCAGCTAAGACTTCACAGTATTCAGTTGTAGATATCTCAGTAATAACTACGTATTTAAAGTTCTTACAGGGATAAATAGTAAGCTATGGTCTTGTAGAAGAAAAGGAAAGCAACATAACCAACACACCACCTAACCATGGCTGCTAAAGGTGCTTTGTATTGCTAAAGAGATGCCTTATTAAGAAACTGTATTCCAAAGGTAGCTAGTAAGAAACTGTATTCTAGAGGTAGCTACTGCATTTCAGCATCTCTCGAAATTTCTTTTTGAATACAACATACATCTACTAATTATTCCTCTTCACAGTAGCTTTTTTTCCAAGGAAAACATACTATGTGCATAAATGCTATGTTCTCGTTTGATTTTGTATCCTTAAAACACTATAGGTGAATATGGAAGTGCTGGATCCTTAACACACTAGTTTGTAAATGGCTTTCAGAAACCATTTTCAAAGTTGCATATTTTAATAAATAGGTTTCTTTAATTAAGTGAAAGTGCCATAACCTGTCCATGTGTGAATCAAAAGCAAGAGCTGTGTTAAATTAAAAATGCAGTATCTTACTAATGCTAACAAATTAGGACTGCCTTCAGGATAGAGTATTTTGTCCTTTAACATATCAAATTGTTACGGTGGTGATAGGAATGGAACAGCCATGCTAAATCATGCTTTTCAAAATTAATATTTCCTTCCAATCAATTTAAAATTTAAACAGATCCTAAGTACAGATACTCCTACACAGCATTACCTCCTTTTATAAAAAAGCTCATTTTAGAGATATGATGTTTTGCCAATATCACATGAAATTAGCATGGGAAGTATTGGAAGAAAATGTTTCTTAAGTACAACTTGGCCTGTAATTTTTTTTCTTTTTTTGTATGGCCGCACTTAATCTTTATTCTTCCATAATCAGTATTTATTGTGTGACCCTGACAGCTTGCTACTGCTGTGATAAATTATCTGACTCAAGTCAGATTAAAAATGCAACCCTGAATTCTAATTATCTTGGCAGATCCGCTTAGTAATGGCGTTTCTTGTCAATTCTGGAATCACAGCATGGGTGTCAATTGCAACAAACGCCCCGGCCCCTCTCTGAAGCAGGCTCCCCAGAACGCTTTCGTATCTGCCATATGTAAATCTCAGATGCTCTGTACCCTTGGTGACCTTTTATTAGCAAACTGACAAAATGATAAAGCTAGTCATGGCAAAACTCCCACTACTGCACAATTACCTGCTACAGTTCCAGTCCGTGGGAGATCAACAAGACATTGTTAATTGTGATGCATTTCATTGACTTCCCCTGCTAACAGACCCTACAGGTCACCCGAACCGATAGGGTTAGGCTTTTATATCACATCAGAAGGGGATGGCAATGTAATTTTGACCCACAGGAGAGTTTCTATCCTTTGTTTTTCCTCTTCAGTAGGACGCCTATTATTTGTTTTTTAAAAGACTCATGAAATTATTTATATGTATTTTTAACACACACACACACACAAACATGTATACATGTATGTATTTAAAAAAAATGTTTTAGAAAAGAATGAACTGATTCAAGAACTTACAAAACTGAGATAGACCCCACAAAGGAGCATCAGTCTGAAACCAGAGAGAACTCCCTCCCATTGCCTCACCATGCTGCAAACCTTTATCAGAACTTAAACCCTTCAGGTAAGGATTGGATTCCCACTCCAGGACATCCATCTTTGGCAACTTACTGAGGCACACAAAAATAACATAGGTAGATTCCAAAAGCATGAAAAACAAATAACCTTTTCATCCACGAAAAATTATCCAATGGAGTTAGGATTCCACAAAACACTTCTGCCTGTACATGCAGGTATTTTGTAAATAAATACAGTTCACTCTTGAGAATCTTCCTGCAAACTTATGACATCTTGCAGTGCCCCCATTAAAAATTTATACATGTACAATGCCAACAAGTAAGGTAGAGGGAGAAAGAAGCTGAAAATTATTCAGCACGGTTGCTGCTCCCTCAGAGCTTTCCAGGGACCCCTATATCAGAGTATCATCCAAAAAGTTTACAACACACCCTCATATGTTGCACTAGAGATTTAAAACTGGAAAAGTCTGCTGTGATTTTGGCGGTAATCACTCCATTCCAGCTACCTTCTGGCTGGCTCGAGTTGATAAAAGCATCAGGCTCTGCAGGACACAGTATCAGTGAAAACCCTGTCACTTAGGAAACTGATGCGTACTTGCTTTGCAATGCAGTTTATTTCCGAAAGCACAACTCGGCCACTAAAATGACTCAGGATTTTCTCAGTTGCACGCAGAGCTACAATTCCTGTTGTAGTCTTACTACCAAGGCTGTTTGACCAGTATGAGAAAGAACTACACTGTGATGATGTGGGGCATGTGGGGAAGATAATCTTATCTGACTGACAACTGGTACTCCTGTGTCATCAGCTCCTGCAAAAGAGGTGTGTGCACCATGGAGAAGAGAAAAATAAGATGAAAAAAAAAATACTCAGTTCAATCAATTCCCATGATGTGCTTCCTAATCTAAACTGAATAAAATTAATGTCTTCTTGAAGAAAGGGAAAGACTGATGAATTATTTGAACTGATTTCAAAGTGAATGATAAAGAGGTAGACTATGATATCCTTTCTTACCCTAAACAGAAGCAAGGGAGAAAAAAGTTTTACAGGGCAGGCAGGAAACCTACTAAACACAAAAAAAAAGAAGACCCAGAATATTATTCATGTGGACACAGAATACTTCACTCAAGATATGGAATTCAGAAAAGATCCTGGCACAAGAAAAGCCCTTTACTACATTTTTGTCTGCAGTCATATTTGGAACGGTCACTGTGTCCAAGGTAATTCTCATCTCGGCAACCATGTTCTCTGCCTGGGTTGTTCTTTCCTTGTTTAATTTTGAGCTCACAAACCACTTATGGCACCAGCAACTCCAGTATTGAACACCATAATGGACTGACAACCAACACTGACACTCATGAAGCAAACCTAAAATACCACCCAGTCTTGCAAATTATTTTACAGTTAAGTTCCTTGCTTGGTTAAATGATTCCAAGTGCTGTGAAACAAATCCATCTTACTATATATGAAAAACTTGTGAAGATTGTATCAGTTTATAAATCAAGAAGATGGAACAAATTCAAATGTCTATATCAAGTTGCATAACATTCTTCCAATAACATATCCTCTGAAACAGTCCCACAGAAGAGAGGAATATTTGGTTCAGATGTGACGGCTCTCTGAAGTGAAGCAAGAAATTGGCAATTCCAGCTGCAACTGGGATAAATAACTCAAAAAAATATTGGAAAAAAGGTACAAAAAGCTTTGAAAGAAGATACGTCAGCACGGCATTATTTCTTCTTTCTTAAGTGGGTTCAGTGTAACGACTTGATCTTTGTGCCAATAGTTTGTCAAATTAGTACAGCAAACACTGAAATCAAGTTTTTCACAAGTTGCACATGGCCTGATTCTCTTTCAGGCTGCACTTTAACCTTTAGCGATCATCCTTTAAGAGTACTCTTTGTTTCCTTATAAAGAAAATGTTCTTGATTGCTCTTTAATGGTTGTCTAATGGCTTCCTTTGCTGAATTAGAAGCTGTTTTCGGTAGCTTTAGAGGCTGAATACCACCTGGGAGATTCACACCGTTTTGGCTTCTGACTTTAACCTGGAATTTCTCTTTGTTCTTTGGAAGCTGATCTAGTTACTGTGGCAATTTTACAAAACTTCCATTCACTCCGGTATAGCTGACCCAAGAATATTAGATACTAAAAAACCACTCAGTAGGAAAAAAAAAAATCAAAATCATATAACTAGTCACTGAAATTACATGAGTCTGGAAGTTTAGCACCACAGATCTGACTAAACATACTATGCTGTTCCCATTTCTCCTGTGCTTACACACATTTCAAAGAAATAATGAAAATGTTTTTGATTCATATCCGCACACAGTGAAGAGAAAAATTTGTGCAGCAAACTGTAGTTGCACCAATTAAAATATTTCTACCGTCAGGCCATACTCAAATAAGGTTTCAATTTGTATTCCCTTAAATATGAGATTACTGTAACCATGTTTGGCATCCAGAAGTGCAGATCTGTCCAGAAAACACCATGCTGTTCCCCTCGCTGCTTGATTTATTTTTCATAAACAATATGCTGTATACATCCAACATGGTTTGTATTCCACAAAATGCATCTCAGGCAACAAAATCTACAGTGTCGGCTCTGCAGGGCGAGTTCTTCATTTAGACTCCAACCCTACTAGCACAGCTCCACTGGCTCTCCAACACAGCATCTGTGCTCTTACACGAGAAGCAGAGAAGGGAGGGGGATTCCTCAGCTGCAGAAGTGAAAGCCAAAAGAGCCAGTACTGAAGGAAGGCAGTCCTTTCTGGTTTACTGCTTCCTTTCCCCTCGGTAGCACAGCACATATATAAAAGTTTGCCTTTGACCCAACTCCTCCCATGCTGCTGTAAGACCACACACCCTTGCCTGTAGCTTGTGGATAGAATCCCACTTCTGCCAAGGGATGGGGTGGCTACATACCAGAGTTTAAAAAAAAAAGTTTTATAGCAAAATGCTGCATTTGTTAAGCTCACATGCCTGGGAGAACATATGGCTCTTAATCCTTCATGTTTTTTTAAACTATTAGTGATATAGTTATTAAAATACTTAGTGGTCACATCTGTAATTGAGACGAATTTCACTGAAGGCATAAACTGACCCGGTTACGTGAGCTGCTGTTCCAGCAAACTCTCAGAGGCACTACCCAAAGAACATTCCTCATGTGAACTTGGGTTGGTCGCAACTGAGTACTGGGTGACTGATACTCCAACTTCTGGTGTTTAAGTCAGACACACATGACAAACAACTAGGTATCTACACCTGTCTGTAGCTCCTTTTTTTCACTTTATTTTGGGATTTTTTTTGTTATTTAGCACAGCACTGCTACTACAGACCATTGTGACGACTGAGGGCTTAGGAAATGCTACGTCCTAGAAAAGAACTGTTAATGGAAAGAAAGCATCTCAGCCCAGAGCAAGCAGCACATCAGAGCAGCAACAGGTTAATCACACGGCCTGTGTCGCATTTAGTACGATGGCAGGCAGCGGGTTGAGTGAATCCACTAAACCCATCTACACAGCACTCGTGAGGACAGATCTGGAAGAGTATGACCACTCCTGCAACCCCAGCAAAGAGGGACAGCGACAGATGGTCAGCAGGGAAGCACTAAGACAGCTGAGGCTGCACCATGCAAGACCTGAAGAAGGTGAGCAAGCGGGCTGATTTTGTCTAGCTAGGTTGAACCAGGCTCTCCTCAGAGGTGTGTACACATCAAAAGGGAGAAAGTCAGTGGGTAAAAGTTTTTTAGCACAGAAAAATCTCAATTTTATATAAACAAAAAAGGTTTCACAAGAGCACCTTGGCACTGGAAAAGGCTGCCTAAAGAGAAAAGCTCCTTAATCAACCTCATCTAACTTTGAGGTTAACCCTACTGAGGGCCAGGGGCTGAATGACAAAACCTCTTGGGATCCTTTCCAACCTACATTATGCAGTGTCTACAAGAAGGCAAATATTCCCTCCTTCCCTAGTAGGGAAAAAGACCTTGTCTTTGCATCTCCCTCCCAATAACAGCATTTATTTATTCAATACTGGATCTCATCTTAAAACCAAGATATTAGCAATCAAGTGCCTAAAATACAGATCAGTGATTAAAGAATAGTCCTAGAAAATACTACTTTAAAACTTCCACTGTATTCTTCAGCATGTCAAGAGCCCCAGCTTCCTGCTAAAGTTTGTGCAATAGGATTATCCAGGCTCTATCAATTACCCTATCAAAACAGAGCTCCTCTTTGATGTTAAGTACTTTAAGATCCCCATATGGAAGGCAAAAAAAGTTTAGCTTGCTCTGCTAATGTAAAATGTTACCTAGTGAGAGACAAGTGCACATTATTTTCTTAGCACTGTACTCCTCCTCTGCGGTTTCATTATGTGACATTTTCATTCATTCCAATATAAAGCTAGTTTCAGAGTATTCGGAGCTGTAACACACAGACACATTAATCACCAGCCTAATACATGTCCTGTGTAGTAGCTTTATTATCTTTTCAAAGCAGAGCTGTAAAAACAGAGAAACTGTGATCTTTTATGCTATCCTTTAATAAAGTTATTTTAAAATGCTATAAAAATTGTTTCAGTTTTTTTTTCCAAGCTACAGCTTAATGCAACTAACTCTTGTACATCCAAAACAGTAAAGTCTGAATAAGTAGTTTTAAAAGTCCCTGTGGACTTGTAATCTAGCAAGAGTGAAGAACTCTAACCACTAGAGACAGAAATGGGAAGGAATCCTGAGTTTCAAGTTACAGAATATGCCTGGCTTTTTGTCATTCTGACCAGGCACCGCCTTGCAAAGTACTCTCACTTCTGTGATAAATTTTAAATGTCTATTCCTGTATGCCAATATTTACATATTTAGAGCAAGGGTGGGCTGCATTTTTTTCCCCTTCTTCTTCAGGCTCAGTATCAGCCTACCTCCTGATCCACTTAAATTAGTGAGTAATTTTCAGTCACCAAGATAGTGTCAACGTAACACAGCCTTAGCAGACCTGTGTCCCCTTTCATGCAAGGCATGAAATGGACCAGCCACTGAGGGCAAAGCAACTTGTCTTCTGCCAAGACAAATAGCAAGGACTTGAATGCCATAGCACCTTGCCCTTCATGAAGGGAATGTGCTTCCACCAACACAGGCTGACACCATTCCCTTCACTCTGTGCTCGTCCTTCTGCAGATGAATGGGGATACATCCACGTATTTCTGGCTTTCAAAAAATACCACTTTTCAAAGATAGACATGAAACTTCAAATCAGATTGGAACAAAGCTGAAGTGTTATAAAAATACATGTCTGTAATAAGAACAAATTGATGGCGGGCTTTAACATTGTCTGGTCATTATACGCCGCTGTCTCCTCTGTGGTCTCCTTGAGTGGTGGCAATGCACACTAATTGAAGGGAAAATAGTATATTTCAGCTATGTGCAACTTTTACACCTACGCCTCAGGCAAGCCAACACTTCTGGGCAGAAATCTGCAAGAACCATGCAATTCCCCTGGTGGGAAACACAGATGCTATAATTGCACGAACTGAAGTCAGGCTTGAAAAAAAAGTGTTTCTAAATAAATAAATAAAGATGATTCATTGGCATAAACCCAGTACTATTGCAACAGATTTTTAGCAATCCAGCAGGAAAACCACTCCTCAGCTCTGTATGAAACAACCGCCCACCCACTCCACGTGTTGCAGGGTAGGGCTCTGGCCAGCACACTGGTGGGCTTTGTGTGGCTACTAACCCAAAGCAGGAGATGCTTTGGCCATTTTCTGCATGTTCTCAGTATTTCTCAGCTTTTTAACCCAGTGAAAACTAAAATTAGAATGGTGAATCACAGAATAAAACTTGCACCTCATCAAGTATAATTTTAAATCAGTGGGTCTCTCTCTCTCAATATCCCTACGCTCAAGAAGTTTCCTTAAGAAGATCCAGTAGGAAACTACAGGCTTTTGTAGTAAGTTAGGGCTTGAGCAAAACCAGGGTCTTTGTAAAAAACCGATGGAGGTGAAAAACATTTAATAATCTTTCTCAGGGAAGACAAGGACACACATTACTCTGGAGCAGTACAAGGCTCTTGGCCTGAATTAACCACTTGGAGGTATTTTGAGACAGATGTGATCAGCATCCTGTGACAGCCTGTGACCAAAGCTGTCTCAATGGTGGCCAAGTGGAGATGATGGCTGCTTTCTTACAGTACTGCACTGCAAAAAGCAAGTGTGTATCCAAAATCACCAAGGAGCTGAGGCTGTTAGGCATTCTCTGGAAAGCAGCAGTTTCATGTTATTGACATTCATGAGGCAGATCCCCCTGTCCCCCTTCTCTCTACTTCCCTCTTCGGTTTTTCTCTTAATTTTTTTTTTTTTAGATCAGAGCTATTCTGAACTTTTGTAAATGAAAACCATTTATCAAAACAAGGACAAAATTTAACTCATACTTTATTGAGCCCTTTAATTGGCAGGAAAAAGATGAATTAGTTCACTTCTATTTTTACATCTGGTAAAAAGTATGGAATTCAGGTATTCTTTGCCAAGTTTTGACGAGAAATAATTTTTTCACATCCAAGTAATAGATGACTAGGGAAATGGAGTGGCTTAAAATGCAAATGTGGGGATATTAATTATTGTTGTTATTGGGACATTTACAAGGATAGTGTGGCACTATTTTAGAACCAGTAATGTCTAATCTTTTAAAACTACTGTAACAAAAATAGAACTAGAATAAAACCAAGCATTAAAACGTGAATTCCCATAATGTTTTAGTTTGTTTTGTCTGAAAATTTATTTGATGTCTGGAAATGCCTGGTGCACGTATTCAATATTTTATAACTTAATTTGTTCAACAAGAACGGCAGTATTTTAACAAGGTGAAACAATTTCATGATTAAAGCACTGCCTGCTTCATCAGTGGTAAAGAGCTCACAGAAAAATATCTCATCTTTATAAGGCAGAGACTCATAATTTAACTGCCGAGAACAAATGAAGAGTCTAATTCTTATTTTGCTGCTTTAGTGGTAGCATGTGGTGATAGCAAAGTATTAGCATAAGCCAGAACTTGCTCCCACTTTTCTTTCCAGGCATGTAACAAATATCTGATAGCTATGCAAATTTCACCCACAGCAAAGTTGTCCCAGCTGGCAAGCCATACATTAAAAGGTAAATTACACAAAGCTGAGGCCATCTGGACTAAAATATTCTCCTGTCAATTGTGTTTTAAGCTCACCAATTCCACACAATGCAGGACAATACATTACATACGTATTTGAGGTGTGGGCATTTCACCAAGCACTATTTAAAAAACCCCAGAAGTTAAAAGATAAGAAAGGACTACAAACTAATATTTATATTTTCTTGGAATGTAATTTTTAAAGCTTATATAGCTTAATTTTAGTTGTATTATATACATGCATTTAAGTTCATAAACGCCTATTTTCTGACAAATGGCAAGTCCAGGAAGCCAACAGATCCAACCTATTACATAAATGCCAAGCAAAAAGAATTTGAAATTTGAAAGAAGTCTACCAGCATCTATGCTTTCAGAAACCTGCCAGCACTGCATGTTTCTGTGCAGAATTTTACTAGAAAGCAGCCCTTGACAGAGCACCTTGATAGTCTTGTTTCTTGTTTGGTTAAACCAGAATTTCAAAGCACAAGGCATGTAGGAAAATGAACAGTTGAGGGCAGAAAAACTAACCAAACCTTTCTAAACTACAGCAGAGTCATCACTTACGTTAGTGAAAATTTCTGCATTTAATTCACATTAAATTGCCCATCTTGTCCAGTCTTGAAAAACTAATCTCTGTGTTATACATTATGGAATTTAAAGTAACATCTGTGTCTTTGAAATTAAATTAACATACTTCTATTTGATTAGCTTATTAACTGCAATTCTCAATATGCTGTAGGAACAGACACCAACTAGAGAGATGCAGCTGACACCACCACCTGTCTGATATGAAGTACCTTCTATCATAGACATGGAGGGATCTGTAAGCAGTCAGCCAAAGCATCAGACAGATTAGGAAGTGACACAGGGGCAGAAAAATGACTTGCCTCAGATTGCAAAGCCGATAATTGATGGGATGGGGAACAGAACCTGTGCATTTTGGCTCACAGCTTCATACCTTTGCTAACGGCTTTCCCAAAAATCAAATGATGCAAGGAAAGGGCAGTTTGTAACTTGTACTACATTTAACACAGACAGTATTTGAGGAAAAATAAGTTTAAGTATTTTACATGTTACTGGTAACATTTATTATACTCATTCTCTAATTTCCACAGAAAAGATTTCCCATTTCATCCTCACACAGGATAAGATCTGAAAGTGTAGGTTCATACTTAGTCTCAAGGCTAAAATGCATGAACAGAGGTAAAGAATTAATATGGCCTCCTTGTAGATTCCACTCTCACTCTTTTTTTCCTACCTGGAGAGATTCTCTGCTCCTCTTCATAGCAATGAGTCCTTGATATCCTGACACCACCTTTTAACCTACATGACACTTCTTAAATCACAAAGCTTCTGACCACATCAAATATAAGTCTTTAGCTCTGTCACTATTGCTTCAATGCACTGAGAAATAGAAATGCTCTGAAGTTACTCAGGGAAAAATAAAACCACCACAGAAGCATAGTCTGAGCTGCATTAATTTAATCTTCACAGGAAATCGGGGGGGTTGTGGTGGTGGTGGGGGTGGACAAAAAAAGAGCACAAATATGCAGTCAGGCAGCAGGAGCTATAAGGGTACTGGGGGCCAGTTCTTACAACTCTGAGCTGCTTTGGCTGAATTGCTCCTCAGGGATTACCTGGTTTTGTTCTCAAAGCTGCATCACAGACATAGCAATGAAATGATACTTTCTGTGAACTGTTGCTCTTATGTAAAAGCCTTGCCAGTACGCTGTCTTTTTCTATGTACAGATTGTAGGAAAGTAAATGCTAATGTAATTATCTAGCCAAGTCTTCAGCATCTGTCACTTGAAAACTGGGGTTATAGTTCAGATACTGTGGCTAATTGTTGAAAGTTAGCAGAAAACTTTTGGCTACAACGGAAATTGGCACACAGACCCAACCCAAACACCCACTGCTCAATAATGATAACATTTGTCTCTTTAGATATTGTTCTCTATCATGGCCCCCATGGACCCCCAGCCCCAATCTCAGCTCCACAGACTTTGCCTGCCTCGTCTGCAACACACAGTATCATCAGGAAGACAGGTGCCAAAGAGACATAACAGGAAGATTTAATCTGGGAGGTTTCTTGGGTATCTGGCTCGTAGTTCTTATTCTAAGTTCCTCCTAAAACTTCTTCTACCTTACACTACTCTTTACATCTCCCACTGATCCAAAGCCAGCATTCTAGCAAGGCATTTAATTTCTCATAGATATTTATTGAATTCCCCAAGAACAAACCAGTAGTTCTGGGAAGTACTGTGAGAAATATTAGACCACCAAACACAAGGCCACAGGGAGTTTTCCATTAGATGAAATGGACAGAAAACAAATTGCCTATGACCAGCAAAAGTAATGGAAACCTGCTTCCTCTAAACTCTTATGTGCTAAGGCTGTTCCAGAGCTGCACTGCCAGACAGCATTTAGCACCTGAGTCCTTTTCCTCAGTACCCAGAGCATTAATTTGGGTCTTTCTTGCCCAGCCAACAACTTATTAGGTGAAGATTAGATTAATTTATCTAACTTTTAAGACCTCTACCTTACTGCTAAGCTTATTAAAAAATGGCCAGCAGGTTCCACAACTCTGACTGGCAGGAAGTATGGTGGAATCCCAGAAACCAGGCTTCCTACATGTGCCTTGGGAGATAGCTTTTTATATATCATTGGATTTTCTTTTGCCAAATGTATTTCCACACTGGAACTAAATGCAAAGTTCAGCAACTTCAAGTGCTAGCTAATTTATTTCAGCATTGTTGACAGAGAAATAAAAAGGAATCTGTTTGTTAGTGGCATTACCTCAGAAGAATGATATCAAGCCCTATTCAAACAGGCATCCATCAAACTTCTCCTGTGATACAGCGCTCACAAGATAGAGCTGCAAGCACCGGTATCAGCAAGTATCTTCAGAGGATTAGCAAACGAAGCTTTTAAGTGACCCCCAGCAGCCAGATGATTTTATTTACCAGAGACAATTCAAAGTAGAAAGCTTTCCTTTCACCTCTACTCATCAGGATCCAGAAATAACCCTTCAATAACCCTTCTCTAACTGCTGAATCTGGCCCCTACCCATCACACTGAAGAACCCTTCCTGGACTCAGTTGGTGTATTGTGTCCCTTGAATTCTCCTTTCTTTACATGTTTCAGTCATCCTATAACTAAGCTGACCCAGGTTTTTACACCCCTCAAATACTTCTATGCCACAATTAAAATTTTTCCCTTGTGTTTCCCTGACTAAAAGAAATCCTCCACAGAACTCCCATGCTTGTACCCACAAGGTGAAGCCATCCTCAATTTTGCTCATTGGCCCTTCCTTGTCCACTCTTCCCTGTCAACAGAAGACTCACCATGCATGCACAGTCCAACCCTGTCACTTGTACTGCAGCTCAGTAATGACCAAGTGGGAGTTCTCAAGTGTGATGGGAGATCCTGCCCACATCTGCATTTCTCCTTTGTGCTTTTGGGAGCACAAAAATCTCTTGCTTTCTGTCTCATTCCTACTTGATGGTAGCATCAAACCACTTACTACACTTGACCTTTTACACCACTTGACATGGGCCTCAGCTCCCTTTCACTGAGGTTAGAGCAAGCAACCACCAGCTTTTACTGAAGTCACCAGTAGTGCGAAGTGACTGAAGGCTGAAACCATATGAAACCAATACATTTCTTGCGGTTCTTTCAATGCACAGTAAGTGAGCACAGATTGGCTGCAAATTCAACCCAGGCTTAAGAAACCTCAGCAAACGTTCCTGTGAACTCGATCCAGCCTCCAGGTTTGTTTCATCCCGTTTCAGGTTTCATCGTGAAAGTTTCACTGTGCCCTACACGCTGCCCCAATAAACCATGCCTCAAACAAAATAAGGACATCAGCAAAAATGAAGCACTCATCAGATAGCAATGTTTTAGTTTTATACCATACGTAAGAACATGCACTGACAAGCAGTATGTATACAATTACTGCTCTTGCAAATCAAAAATTGTTCATGGTAATGGACTTCTACTATACTACAATTTCTGCCAAGAAACTATTTTCGAAAAATGTGGATGGACTACCTCTGTGCCATAATTCTTCTCTTTCCCCATCACAGTAATTTACTAAGAAACTAAGCCTTTTCATCACAACCTGTGCACAAAACCTCCAGCATGCTTTTTAGACATTCAGGATGTGAAATAATGAAGTCCAAACTTTACTGAAGCAGTATTTTCTGTCTGCACTGAGGCAGCAATGGGAAAGAAAAAATAATAATGAGGAAACTGAACATCTTTTATGAATCAATGAATACAAAGCCAAAATACATTTAATTGCCTAGCTCATTGAATGAACAGCATCTTTTCCTATAAAGCTTGTACTACTGGCAATGTTTTCTCACTTCTCAATCATATTAAACCAATAATTAAAATTAAAAAAAAAAAGCCTAGACTTGCTATACCTTTAGGAAGGCATGTAGATTGTAATTTTATGTGGCATTTCATGTAAGCAGAATTTTTAAAATTTCTTAGTCTGAAATTAAAGCAAAACCCATGTTACACTAAGTTTTGGGAATGATTTAATTTCTCCACAAAAATATTGTTAAAGAAAAAAAGACTCATAGTATTAAATCCAGTAGGAAGACAGTAAACTCTGACCTCTCACAAGCAACTAAGTCACTCCTCATTCATACACACATGATTTGTGAAAGTATTCAATTAGAAACTGTGACAGGTACTTTCCTATAACAGATTTCAAGTCAGTGTAGTAGTCAAGGACTCTTACTGGACTGAACCTAAGTCTAAAGCCAAATCGCTACTAACTGAAAGGGATGCAGGTTGGTTTCCAGTAGAGCAGTGGTGCTGTCTACAATCCCCAGCCTAGCTGGGCTGAGTTACGCTGTTCTAACTGAGCCAGATGGGTGGAATCAAAACTACCATCAAGATTAAAACATATGACGCAAATGAACAATTATGTGCACAGGACCTTAGGTGCCAATAAGAATAAATGAGGCTGCACTACATGGAGCATGGGAGAAAAATTAGAAGTTCTTTACCTATTGATTGTATGTTTCTTTTACTAGCACGGAGAAGAGTACATTAATTTTATATAACTGCACTACAGGTTTCCGCAAACCTTTTTCCAGCTTTCTGCATTAAATGGCAAAAAAGAGAAGCCAACAACAAAGAGCAGCCTCTAGGAGCATAATGACAAAGTACTGGGAAAGAGAAATCAGTAGAAAAAATTGTAAAAAAAATTAAGGGAATATACTTTACATGGGAAAATTAATGGGAACAGGAAATCTAAGTACTCCCCTGTGTGTTCTTGAAAGCCCCCGCAAAATGTCATTTTTCAGTATATTTAGCAGATTATGAGAATTACATTTAGCAAGAGGTATTTTCTCATTATTTTAAATGGTAACACTCTTGGTTTTCTTTTTATTAAAGATCTGCTACATTGCACTGGGTGCAAATTCAGGACGTTTCTACAATCTCAACATTGGTAACAGATAGTATTTCTGTAGCTGGTCAGATCCCAAAGATCACATTAAAAGCATAAGCTCAAAGTTTTTGTGCTGGAAATAGTCAAACCAGGCTTTTATACCCAAGCTCTGTGGTTAAAAAGTCAGCCTCAGCCCTGGTAATCCTCTACGTGGAGGACATGAACTGTTCAGCTGCCTCTTGCAAACAGCACTGCCCAACTAGCCTGGTTTAAATTGCTTCACAACTTCTTGTAAATACCGACCTTTTAGAAATGGCAGGTGAGCAAATGAAATAAGAAATAGTAGAGATGGAAGTCACACGTAAATGCCTTGACTCACCTTGAACAGGGGTGTTTTGGGCTGGGTTTTTTAACACTTTATTAAGCATGTGTCACCTTGGAAGCTACTGCAGGGAAGGAAACCGCTTTCAACAAATACTCGAGTTTTGTTGAATTTACTTTATATTGTGTGTAGCAGCAGTGGAACTTATTATCACAAATTGTCACCACCACCACAGGAGTTATAGGTGAACTGGATGTTAAGAGGAGTGGTCCTGCTACCCACACTATAAAGCAAGGGACAAATCCAACCTATTCCCAGCTCAAAAGTTCTTGTAAAAGGTTCATTTGAGGCACATGGTCAGTCCCCAACACCAGTGGTGGCAGATATGAAATGTTACTTATATGCAACTTTGGAACAAGTCACCTTTTTTGCACCTCCATCCAGAATCCACAACCCACAACTACATCCCTCTCTGTTACGGTGTCTTTCTCATACATTACAAAAGCTACTCTAATTAAAAATTACTAGATATTAAACAGTCATGCAAGGCAAACCCACAGCAATTCCTCTATAAACCAAGGACAAATCAGCAGTGTCTACCCCTGCGGCCCATCTACGCCTGCAGATGGAAGTACTGCTGTAATTATTTCCATCTCTGCCTGTATCCTCATATACCACTTGGGGAAAAAACTTGTGCCTGATTAAAAAAAAACAAACAAAACTCCACAAACAAACCCCCAACACTAACAATGAAAGAAAACTTTTCTCAGTTCTCTTAAAAATTGGAACAAGAAATCTAGTGCCTGCAAAACTGTATTGCTTCGGGGAAACCAAGACTCAGAAAGAACTAAATCAACCTGACTAATTGTACTATAGCTGAGCCAAATTAATTAAATAAAGCCTGCCTTTAATAGCGTTTGTTTGCCGAGCCAAGTAAGCCGTTTGAGTGTTTTAGGTCATCGTAATCCAACATAAGTTACTTAAACAATGTGTAACATGTAACATACACAACTATGGTTAAAGTGCTTTGAATTAGACTTTAGACTTTCAGAGGTCAAAGATACGCAACTGTCCACCTCTATTCCCAAACACATTCAACAGCTGCACATCAGAAAAACCCCATGTCTTTGCACCAGTTTCAGGGTTTTACTTCTGCTTTGTCATGCAAATTCTCGTTTTTACAGCCTTGTAAATTGTCTTCACTGTTTGAGTTGTGGACAAGAAGTCTCAGAAAAATCCAAGGGCAAGATCAGAGCACACTCTTCTCTGTTTTTACATTCGTAACAACAATCCAGTAAGCCCCATGGTTTTGCCTATGTCTCTACACTGTCGAAAATTATTTTCTGATTATGTTATACCATACTATCTTGGCAAAATAAGGTAGATTAAAAAAATCACAGATGATGTGCCAGGGCTTCCTCCTCTCAGCACTTTACAAGTTTCTGAGAGCAGCACCAAATGAAAACCAAAAGCCAAAGAAAAGGGCAAACTTCACTAATTCCTTATGGTAACATATATCCTCCCTCCTGTCTTTCATGCTTGTGTTTCATATCCACCAGTAGCTTTCAGATGGCTTCAGTTTTGACCTTCATTTTGTTCTAGCATGAAGCCCAGTCAGGATTCCAATGCACATCAGAGGTTCCTTTCAGCTCTGTATCGAAGGCGCTTAAAGACTGCTATAACCTGTGCTATTCCAGTCATAGGCCTAGGAGAACCATCTTCCAGAAGCATTTTTCTGGTGGACTCCAAAAATGCCTCGCCGGCCTGCTAAATGCACCCTCGGCCTCAATAAGAGAAGAAGCCAACTCTGTCAAGCTCTCCACCTGGTCTCCATTTCTTGGGACACTGGAGTATTGCAGAGGAAGTGGTGGGATAAGGAATGCATCTTTGCAGGATATAAAATTTTCTCTCTGGCTCAGAATCAAATTGAGAGGTCAACCCAACCGCAAACGTATTTAATGCAAATTAAGGCTTAGACTAACACTTCGGAGTAGGTTTTATGTAGCGGAAGATGACATCAATGTTCTTTCCTCACGAGCCAAGTTCTCCAGCACTAAGAATAATCTCTCATCTGCACTCAATCTCTAGTCCAGGCTACAGGCTGTCCTAAAGCATGACTCGGACAGCCTTGGTATGCGACCTCCAAATGGCAGCCCTGCTTCTGAGTGTCTACAAGAACATACAAACTTTCTGCTGCAGCTCCATTTGCTTCGTGGCCTTTATGGTCATAGGCCCCATCTCTCACTGAACACCAGCAAGACTTTGCAAATGACGTGCAAGAGCCCTTACCCGGAAGCGTTATGTGCAAAAATGAGAATGAAGGAGAAGGGAGGGAAACATCAAGCATCTATAGACACCTTAGGAATTATGGATGTAGTTTGCTGCATTTTAATAAATTATCAAATTTTTTATAATTTAATTATTATTAAAACAACAATTATAATTAATTTTTATAATTAATAAAACAAATAATTATGAATAATTATATATAATCGATTAAACTATAGATATTAAATTATTATTAAATTCTATTATATTAAATTATTATATGGGATATTCACTACTGGAATGAATCTAAGAATACACAATCTGCTCACATAACTAAAAGCTAATATAGGAAAAAAAAAGTAATTTCTGTAATTTTGTAATTAAAAAAGTAATAATTTGCATTTTGAACTATGAAATTTATTTGAAAATCGAATTTTAAGTCTTTCTGTAGATTCTTCCTATGCGCGCTTTTTTGCAACACATCTAAGTAGGCAGCTTTACGATGAAATATTGTTACTTTTTAAAAATCAGTGAAATTAGACAAAGAAGTACAATTACTTTTGTACAGAAGGTCAGTGAGAAGTAAACTTTAGTTTCATAAAAAAATCAGGCCCCAGTCAATGAAAATTACCAGCAGCTGGTCTGGGCTGCCTTAGGATTCCGGGGATGGCAAGTTTGCCAATCTGCAAGTCATCACACGTAGCTAAGATTGTCACAACAAGCTTTTAGCAAAACACTGGACAGCGTGAACCTTTCCTAAGAAGTTATCTACTCTGTAATTTTCTCTTGTGCATGCAATGTTTTGTTGCTGTTGTTGATGGCAATTTAAAGAAAATAAATTTATCAGGATAGGAAGTAACTAGCTGTATATGTCAACTGTTTTTCTAAATGGTAAAGTCAGGAAGAACAGCCACTCCTTTCAGCCATTTTAACTCAGATTGTACTTGAAAAAAAAAACTGATCACAATTGTAAAATTTTTGCTCATTCTTCACTCGTAAATCAAAGCACAATAGTTTCTACAAGTTCTTGTTTCTGCAGAGGATCTGAAGCTGGCACATTAATGTGTTTTCCAAATAGCTCTGCAAATATGTTAAGTAACTGCAATATAAAGAATGAACATATGTTATTATGAGAGTCTAGTAAGAATTAGGACCTTATTGTGGTATGACACAGAGAAATAGATGCCGAGAGCCTTATTAGCCCACCTAGTTGACAGAAAAATATCTGAATATGGTTTTTTGTACACCCAACACACAGTTCTTCTGAGAACATCACTACTGCTTAGGATCAAATTTACACAACACAGAAGTGAAATGCCCTCCTTTTTAAAGCAAGAGAAACCAAAGTATTTCTCCTTCCCCTTCTCTAAATGCACTGACTTGTGCAAGAGACCTATGCAGAAAGCTGGGAATTGAAACAGAACTGGCCAAGACAAAAAACAGTGCCAGGAAGACAAAACGTTTTTTTCATCAATTTTGGCATGCCACATTGACAAAAGATGAAGAAATACCAATAGAGACGAAAATCCTGAAAATCTTGGGGACTCACACTGATGGCTCTAGTGCTTGGTAACTAAACTACACACAGAGGTGTGCACACAGTCACTTGCAAGGAATGATGCTGACTTGGCAACGCTTCTTTCACTTGAGATTCACAGGATGAAAATTGTTCTGTCCCTGAGTCTTCCACAGAAAAATTGCCATAAGAAACCTAATTCCCTCTCAATTAAAACAAAAAATCAACCCCACAACTAAGACACATTCTTTCAGTGTCCTACATTTAAATTCACCACATAATTTTTATTTCAGGGCATGGCATTAAGGCTTTTCCTTAAAATGCCACTCTGCTTTTTGATCTTTACTGCTGACATGAAATAGAAGAGCTGTACATTATATAAATCTTGAAGCTTTACTTAGCTTGAAACTGGTAAAGAAAGAAAGAGAAAACAAAGCCGTCTGCATAAATCCTTCCAAACCAAAAGGCATTCCCCTTACCCTAGCTATCATTCATTTCTGCACATCTTGTTTGAATTATCATCTGAAGTTTGTCTTGTTCCATCTCCAGAACAAGTCAAATAGCAGAGCATAAAGATATGGCTACATGAATAAAACCATATGATCTACTTGGTCACTGTTAACTTAAAAATAGGCTTACACAGAAAAATATTATCTGGCAATTGACATGTTACTTTGATCCCTTTCTGTCTGTATCCTGTCACATGCATTCAATTCATCAGCTACTGGAAGCATTAGCATGCACCTTCAATGTGATGAGAACCAACAATCCAAGGGAATTGCTGCACTTTTACAAAGTTGTGATATTCAATTCAAATGAGACAGTATCATGTTACAGGAAGGAAAAGTTAAATTTTAAGACAAAGAGGAAGAACTGTGGTACTAGGCACTATAAAATGCAGCAAGTCTGAACAGGTGGTACAACAATAGTTTAACAGATTCATGGGCTCACATGTTCCTGTGCAGAAAAACTGATCTACAGTAGTGTTCCTGAAATGGAAAAGTCTCCCTTGTCTCTACCCTTCTGTTTCTGAATCATGACATGAGATTTAAAACAGTGTATGTGATACAAAAAAAAAAAGTTAGGATGGCTCTTTGTTATCTTTTTAAAAATCTCACCTTTTCTTCATGCAAAAAGTAAAATCAACTATTTCGAGATCAATGGTCAATTTTAAGGGTTTTTATATATTTATTGGTAGCGTGTCTCAGTTAGTCTTTTATGTACCACCAGTGACACAACTTCAAAGTGGAGATATTGGGCCTGAATTAATCAGAAAGAATTGAAGTCTGATCTACTGCTTATCAGGTGAATGATGCAGGGAATAGTTATTTTAGAGAAAGATGCTCACCGTTTCAGAATGGTTTCACTTTGTATATGCCTTCCGCAACAGTATGTATTATGAAGGCAAACAAGGAGAAACAAACATACTTCTCTCCTGCCTCAGGACTTTTGTTCCAAACTGTGCCCCAACAGCCATTACAGTGATGGTACACAGACATCAGAAGGCAAGGAGGAGAAATGCCAGGAAGAGAAGCTACGTCCTACCCCAAGCTAATCAAGGATTGAAACACTCTTAGGGAATCAAAGGGGAGAAAACTGAATCTTGGTCTTCCACAAATTACTCAAACAACTTAATGCTCATGCTCACAGAAAAAAGGAAGCAAGAGGATTTTCACTGCTGCTGAGAAAATGGTCAACAGAGCACTTTGCTGGCACATCCAGTCACGGATATATGACCTCCGAGAGGCTACAGCCTTTCACTGGCTTCTTGTGCAACTACTGCTGATAGCTTACCCAGGAAAATCTCTCAGAGCAGAACTACAGGAAAAGTGCAATGTGTCGCAGTATCACGTGGTTTGGATGCTCTGCTAAGAAACTGATGCCTAAAGATTTTTAGCTTTTTCATATATTTGTAGCTTTGTAGATTTTAAATATATAGTTATATGGTTTTTAGCATTTTCTCACCCTTTCTCCCACTTTAGAACAATAGCTATCCCTTTCTAACACATTCCTGAAATTCTGTTTAGTCTTATTCTCAAGAAGAGAATTCCTAACATGGACATTTTGTTTTACACCAGGCACCTGAGAGACGTAACAAGATCCAGGGCAAAGAACCCCCTGGAGCAACTCCAAGGGGCAGACCCAAGGGTGGGTTTCTAAGGAACCTGGTCCATTATTGGATGTACCTGGTAGATATACTAATTAATTAGCCTTACAAAAATCATAGAAATACTCTACCATGTGTGCACATCCCTATATTTTGCGCACCTGAAAACTTTCATTGAAGAACTACCTTTTATATTACCACTTCAATATTGTTTGCAAAAGTTTTTTTTCTGATTCCAGGCAACAAAACCCCACAGCTGTAGTCAAAGTGCATTGCCTCAAATCCAAAAACATTCTTCCTGTTACTGCATTAGTAACATAGTGTATACTAAACATATCACTACCTAAAAATTTGCCACTTTTTGAAATAACTTTCAAATGATCATTAAATCCTATGGTGTTGGCTGTTTGTTCTACTCCTGGAAAAAACAGGTAATAGCAATAGAACCAGAATTAGTGAGCTGAACAAGACACAGGGACAGTTTGCAGTGGCCAGAACTTTACATACAATTAATTTCTTTCACAAACGCATATGCTCACAGAAATGATTGATTTTACTTCTCATGGTATTAAAACAAGGAGGCAGAGTAAGGAAATTTTTTTCTTGAGAAGTCAATGACACTTGAAATGAAAGGTAAGTGGGGGGAGATGACTGAAGCCTATAGGAATTTATAATGGTAACAGTGAGGCAAAATCTTGCTAGTTAAAAATAAAATGTGGAGGGAGGAGTGAAAATGTTAGATTAGTTCAGAGATTTGTAAGGATAATCTTGGGCTCTTTGTCTAAGAAAGACATCCAGTTTTGATTACAGGTTTCATTTGTGCTCCCAGTTGTGCACGAGAATGAACTTTATAGACGTTCAATGGCCTCATTCAACAGACTGCCCAGAAGCAACACCGAAAACGCTCACACCAGTGTGCTGTAACTGCTAGCAGGATCAATGTTTAAAACATATTTTATTATATAACCCTTCTTCTATTACCTCAATCATGAATAGAAAAACACTATTAAAAAGAACCTGGGGTTAACATAATTAAAGTATTTTGGTAGATTTTAAAAGATTTTAAGATTACAACAGTCTTTATTTTCAAAAATTCCCTAATATAGCCATTATGCAATTTGCAGTAGAAACAGTGTATAATTATGACTGCTTAGTTTCAGTTGTAGGCGCATACTAATTTTCTTTTTTCCCCATCAGGATGAAATTTCTTCAAGCAAAGCAATTACTCTATCTAAGAAAAATGTATTTCATGGAAACTGTATTAAATACAGAATTAATTGTCCTTTTTATGGTATATGCTTCCAATAATACAAGTTACTATGGCACTTCCCACCCTTCATACTCAAGGTGAAAGGAACTGACTCCAATAACTTATGCTTTTTCCTATTTCTGGTACTTACAATCTCAAAGTTGAAGTACCCCCACTAAAAATTAATTGTAAAGAATTTTTCATTCGCTAAGTTGGGAATAAAAGCTTTTTTATTATGAACAATTTTTAATATTACCTTTTCAGATGAAGGAATTATTTGTATGCTTCTGCTCTCTTCTCACTTGTGCTAGTAATACTGGGATATTTGTTTGGCTGTTTGTTAGAAAGCCCAAGCATTCCCACAACAGCTGCTTTCCTCAGTAACAGGTAACCAGCAGTATCCACATTCAACAAACTTTCAAATATGAGAATACTGAGAAGTCTCTCTCCATTAGACTGCACCAGTCTAAAAGCCTTGGCTGCACGCTGCAATGCCAGGTAACACAGCAACCTTGAGAGCCATCACCGCTAAGACCCAGACTAACACACTCAGAGGCACAAACAGTGCTATGCAGATTCCAATAAACACCAAGCAAAATTCATAGTCACGTTTATTAACTTAAAGCTGCAAAACCTGCATCTAAGTAGCAGTATAAGCAATATTAATCACTGTGGCTAACCACTGCATTTCAATGCAATACAAAATATGAAGGTGTCTTGACCCATCTACAAAGGAAATACCTCTAGAAAGTACTGGAGGATGTTGGCCCAAGTGCTCATTTGCAACTACTCCTGACAGATCACAGCCAGTATTCCATTCTTGTAGTAGCACCACTGAACTCCTTGCAGACAAACCTCTCCTGTATTTATAGGACGGAAACAGATTAACTGCATCTGCTTTGGCTGTAGTGTGTCTTTTATTGATTCCAATTCTGACTTCTAAGAAACCAAACCAGAAGAAAGCAGGGAACAGCCATCAATACTGGGGACTGCACTAAGGCTACACTAAACTTTGTCTGAGAAAGGGATTTGTGGCAATTCAGTCAGTGTCTGATGGAAGTGTTTGATGTAGCAGTAACAAACCATTATGACCCATAATTTATATTTTGTCCACCAGTTTTAAAAGGAACGTTATCTGTCTACATGAGGATCACACACTATGGAAGCAGCATCTGTGTGTAGTTACTGAAAGCTGTAATGGCAGTAAATCTCCAGCAGAGAAAGAGATGGAGCCTTACAGATTTAGACATCCACAATCTGAGGGCTGTCTCAGAACTTCAGAGCTCAAACAGTATTGCCATAATAATATGCCTGAGAAAATAACCAGGGATAGAAGGGAAATGGAAACAAGAGTATGTTTCGAGTTGTAAACAGAGACTCCAGTACCCTTCCCTCTCTACTATCTGTTTTACTGATACTTTATCCTCCCAGCTTTTAAGCCAGACAACCCAGATTTACGTTTTGTTTTAGCTCATAATAGCCACCATACAACAGGGCAATGGGCAGAGCATAAAGCACACCCATTTAATCTTTCTACCACAACATATATTTAGAGTACATCTTATCATACGATTCTGGCAGTCCCTGAGAATCAGATGTCCCTATTTTCCCAGGCTCCATGAGACCGTATGGCCCACACAGAACATATTGAATATACAAACTTGCAGAGGAAGATTGTTTTAAGGTCTGTAATTCACAGCAGGAACTGAGCTAAGTTCAGTTCCACTTGGAAGCCATAAAAGCATGGGTTTAAAAAAGTGCAGCAGTATCTGGTGTTTGATATCTAACAGTATGCAACATATTTATGACATGTATTAGGCTACAAAATCTGAGTTCATAGTCTGGGACAACAAAGCAGAACTCAGCTCTGGCATATGTAGTGGGAAATAGAAAGGCACGTCTTGTAGTGTATTTGTAATGGATATTGCTGCTCCCTCAAGAGCTTGAGTTGCATAGAGCAGGTGGTTCAATGAAAGATACTAGCACTTCGGAAAAAAATTAAAATACACTTAAAAGAGCAACTAAATAGCAGCTGGTTCAAGCACAAGTCAGTTCAGATTCAGTTTTACCATACAAACAACACAGTTCAGTTCTCCAGAATTATTTTCCAGAAATGACAGGGTAAAAAAGTTTGGACAAAATATGTAGTAAATAAAACTGTCTCAGTCACACAGAACTCAGTTTAAAGGGTACCAAAATAATGAAATCTAGATGAGGTATCATTTTCAAACTACTTTAAAAATAGCCTGATTCCAACCTGGACGATCAAGTCCCATTGTCTTAAAACAACTCCCATGGTTAAGGTAAGTGGTCTTAAAACAGCTTTTCCCTAATTTAAAAAAAACCCAACACCTTTCCCCTCTCTCACATTGAGTAAAATAACCACAGAAGCAAAATGAGAAAACGCCCAAGTATATGATGGAAAGAGGGAAACATACCAACATGCACAACAGCATACCAAACCTACGTATTGGAAAAAAAAAAAGTTTTACACAGTAAATGAGATCAACAGAACTAAGTGTTAAAAAGGGTCATGGCTAATTTTGAAATATGCTTTGAAGAGTCGGACTGTCTCCAGGAAGAACAAGAGTTACTTGCCAAGTAGGAAATCATGTCAATACTGGCTATTCTTAATCATCATAGTCTCATGTAGTGGAGAAAATGTAGTCATTTCACCAAGTGAACACCACTTCTTACTCTCATACTTCGAAGTATTCTTCCCCCACACGCCCACTGACACTTTTTTGCTACAGCAATATTATAGGAAGTCAATCACTGGATTCTGTGTTTTAAAAAGTTTGTTGATTTTTTCTTTTTTTATGCTTTTTCCCATTTTTAAAATGAAGTAGAATTAGAAAGAAAAACTTTGCATGACGCATGAGAGAGTTTGAATCAACTCAGTCTATCCTGACCTAAAATGTGGGTTAATCTTCCAGGCTTACGAGTTTGCATCTCATCCTCTAGACAGCAAAAGTAAGAAATCAAACAGGTATTCCATGTATAAAAAGCAACAATCCCATAACAAGTATTTTTCCAAGGAGTGCATTTCTAAAATACAACTAACTGGAACTTTAAAACCTCAGTATACCTGATCAAAAAACCCACTATGATGTAAAAGAAGGCAAAATAATCCCAGAGCAGCAGCGCGTTGATTTGCCTAGAACAGGAAAAATGGTTTTAAATGAAGAATTACACTGCTTGTACAGTGTTCACTTAGGATGAGAAGACAGCCTGGCAAATGCCCTGAAAAAGGGGCACTGCAACTGCACAAAACATCACCACCTTTCCCTTCCAAGGAGCCTGCTCCATGGGTCACTGTCCTCCCAGAGGAAAAGTAATCTGAGCTATCTCCACTGAATTCTTCTAAGTGCTTAGGTGAGTGTGAAAATAACAAGCAACTCTCAGGCTGCTCTTTACCATAACACAGCCTGAGACACCAGCAGCCCTTCCATTCCTCCCCGGTGGAGGACCCTGGAAGTTTCAGTACCGCCATCAGTCAATAACTGAAAAGCTGAGGCTCTGTAGCTTAGAAAAGTACTTTAAAAATGGTTTAATTTCTTAATTGCCTTCAAGTTTTAGGTTATACAGGGCTGGTAAGCTAGATTTTTAAAGATATATGTTGTGGTTGAAAAACTTTTGAAGTTCTGTGAACAATCCGCTTATATATTGAACTATTATCAGATAGAACTTTTTTCAATCAAAAGTGAAATCTTTCTCCAGTCACTTGTGAGAAAATAGAAATAAGTACAATAAAATAGAAAACTAAGCCAAGACACATTATCTTGTTTTGCATGAGATTTAGCTGAAACATAAAAAGCTAAAACTGCATTCCCTACGTATTTGAGCAGTGCAGCAAAAGGGCTGTTTGTACTCTATGCAGAAGTGATTAAAAATTTAGTTAAATTTTAATTCAACTGTTTTTCCAAAACAGGTGTTATGATAGTGTCATATCCCATGAAGCCAAACAGAGTGCATCCATAAGCATGCCATTTTGGTAGAATATATATTGTGCAAACCCAGATCAGTTGTACCTGAAAAATAACCACACTTACCTGTTAATGTAACTTAGAGCAACATAGGTTGGCTGCTGAAGTTCTTGTTTCTCTAATACACGTGGGTCTGTATCTGGAATAAAAAAATACATACACAGAATTGAGCCTTCTGTATTTACACTGAAAGTAGGGGACTGAATGCTGCAAAGTAACGTAAGCGGACACAAGAGATACAAAATAGCTCAACCCAGTAGACCCACAGAGTACACTTAGCAAAGCTCAACCACTTGCTCGTTCATTCACAAACACAGTATTGCATTAATTTACACAAGAATTTGAAACATCAACAGTGATGTAATTTCCAACTGTCACACAAGCTTTCACAATCCCCCTCATAAATATTAGTTTTCACTGCTTTCCATGATTTGTAGTGTTAAATGGATCAAGCTTTCTTCTTTTTTAATGTAGCTATTTCTAAATACGGTTGACACATTTTAAGATGTACCAAGAGTGATTAGATCTCTTCTGGGCCTTGAGACTTTTCTTCTGCATCTCTGAGTTTTGTTCTCTCCCTTCTCTATAGCTTATTTTCTGAAGCTCTGAATCAGAAAAGTCACACAAAAATGCTCTTGAAGCAAAATGTTTGCCAAGTAGAGCATTGCTCACCAAAAGCCCTGAAGCATACACATCCAAATTCCCTTGAGTGCTAACTTTCTCACTCAAATGAAAAAATATGTTTTTAATCATTGTTTCCATTGTCCTCTGCAGTTAAGTTGCGCTTTTATCTAACAAAGGAGTTTTGGTTTAAACTTCTGAAACCAAAGCCAAGGGAGTATGTCCATAGTTTAGACAGTTTTCTTATACCAAATCCCAGGATTACACTGAAGTTTCAAATACAACTTTGCCCTGCATATTTGAGAGGCACCTTTAGGAGCTGAGCATAAACAGTCTTCAAAAGTTCCCAATGGAAAGTGTGTATCCTGCCTGTGCAGATTACTACGTAGTCATTAAAAATGTGTTTTATGCATTACAGTAAAAGCAATTCTGGGTGTAACTTCTGCATTTTAATTATCAAGAATAAAAACTGCCTTTACCAAATGGCTCCCCATAGCACTGATGCTATCCATCTTTTATTTCTGAGAACCATCTACTTTGTGTTCGGCGAGGAGGGGAGGGTGTGGGGCACTCCAAGGAAGCCCCATATTTTGGATTGTTCTTGCTCCTCCTACAGCTTTAAGCATCGTTAACGTTTTTAAACTCATTATCTTGATAAGCACATTAGTTTGACTTGATCAGTCGCTTTTGGTGGTTTTTGTGGGGTTTAAAACACGACACAATTATTTTGAAATCTGTCTCTACTGCCGTGCCTTAAGGAAGATATTTAACTGAACTGAATAGGGACTGTGCTCGAGGGTTGGTGCACTTGTCATGCCACTGCTGAAGCAGATAATGTCTTTATTCAGGGAGATGGGAATCCCCTGTCTGCCTCTCAAAGCTCAGACTGATCCTAATCTTTCTCCTTACATTTGCTCCTGCACAGCTTAGGCTGCAGGATTTGCTAACATGCCTTTATCAATATGTCCCTAAAGAGATAAATAATTCTAAGACAGTTCAGAGAAGACGGATAAAAGTGCCAATCCAATCAGCAACCCCAAGCCTGCTATTCTGAAGAGGAACAGATCTTGCTGGTGCCTGGGGAAATTCTGCAGTAATTGCCAGCACATCACACTCCATATGAAGCTAACCAAAGGCAGCAAAGCATCAGCTACCCTCCATGCTGTCTAGTTCACTTCTCTGAGGAAGTTAGGTTCACACAACACACAAAGATCTTCTACTTGCCTTTGTTTCTATAAACCCACCATCATTTAGCAGGCGAAGCTTACAACTACTGTCACGGTGAGCTCTCTTAGATTTACACCTCGGTAGTGTGCGTGGCCTGCCATGAAACTGTCTCGATCCACACAGAATGTCTCCAGGGCATTAATCCCAGCCAGGACTATCTGAGAACTACCTCAACCAAAGTTCAAGCATCTGTGGTTAAATTACTATGTCTTTGCTAATCCAGTTCTTAAACGGGATTAACCTCCACCTATAAACAACAGTTTCTGTGACTGAAGGAGACAAAATCGGGGCTGGTTTACATCAGAGTGCTGCACATTATCTGAGGGAGAGGACATGGAAAGGCTCTAATGGAAAGTCCACCACCCTTTTGCAGCTCGCCAGTGGCTCACCATAACACCAGCTGAGGATGAAAATACAAAGACAAAAACCAAAAGCCCCGTAACTCTTGCAGGAGTGTGTTATCAAAGCACAGAGCAATCTGCCTGCTGGCACCTGGAGAAAGCAGACTCCTGTCTCTCAGTAGATGCTGCCTGACACAAGAGGAGCACAATGCAGATTCCATTCAATCTATCTATCCTTTCCCCCTCCACATACCAGACTTCACATGTTTTTCAAGTCAATTATGCTGTATATACCAATTTCACAAAATAATACAAGCCACAGTAAAAAATCTTGTATGAATTTCGCACTCAAAATGCTTGACACAGTTTTACTCCTCTTGCAACCAGCTGCTGGGTTGCCAGTCATGAGAATGCTGCATTCACTTCTGCACTGCAGCAGGAACTACACAGAACACTGACGGGTATTATTTCTCTTCCTCAGCTATAATATAAAAAAAACCCACAGAAACTTGTTCTGGGGCCACGGCAAGGCCCTCAGAGAAGAGCAGAAGAAGAGGAGAAACCAGACCAGCTGTGACACAGATGGCAGCAGCCATGGGGCCCTGGCACAGTCCTTCCCACACTGGGGAGGCATGAAGGCCACAGTGGCAGCCCCTCTGCATCCACCTAAAACCTGCACAGCTGTGCTATCCAGACACATGCACATTTGGCCCACCACCGCCAGCTTTTTTCTCACTCTAAAAATGCCACCAGTCCATTCCTTTCTGCCTCCTTTCCCTCTTCCTCTGCCCAGCCTCAGACAGTGCCTTTCCTCTCTCCTGCCCCTTCCTAACTCCAACTCTTCCTACACATCCTGCGCTCCATTGCTCTCTCCCGCTCTGTTATGCTCCCCTCTCAAAATGTCCCAACATAAGAACAAGTTAAAACTTACATGGAGATGTCTATAACCACTTGTTCACTCTTGTACCACAGGACTAAACATAGATGCAATTCATTCCCTGGACTGCCCTCTTTCCTTCAGCCCCTGCCTGCCCCCACCCTCCCTTTATTGTATTTTACTTCCAATTTAGGCAGTCTCTGCTTACATTCCTGATTTTAGCTAGCACACTTTTGAGCACAGAGTGAATATATACTAACTACTACGAAATGATCACAATCCTCTCAGACCTGATACAAAAAAAAGACAGTAATAAGCATTTTTCTTCTTCCTTTTTAAGAAACAGCATGTACAGCTACAGTGAGATTAAGCAGCAGTATTCTCTGATGCTGAACCTTCGAGCCTGGACTTCCAGCACTCTGCTTTTCTCACGCCTAAGCACATTCATACAGACACTAGGGATGTTTTCTAATACCACACATGCTGCCCAAAGCATGTCTTTGAACACATGCTGCCCCACTGACCAGGATGTTATGCATCAGCCAACGCTCTCACTTAATCTGACTCAGGAACAAGGAGCAGGGGAGACAAAAATCTGTTGTCAGTCTCACAAAAATGGCCCTGTATAACATTACATGTTTAGTCAATGTTTCTTCAAACTCGCATAGACTGGTGAAAGTCAGCCAAAAGTAGCCTAAACAGTTTCCAAACACACACCTATAATGGATTAAACACTCACAGATGACAAATTTTTTCTTGAAAATATTTAAGCAATATAACCTAGGGCTGATCTGAGTACCGTTTCTTGTAAGAAAAATATCCGGCACACACACAAAAACGACTCCAGAACTTGAGGGGAGTGGTTGATTAACGTTATTTTAACTAGTTACTCTCATTCTTGAATTAACAAGGGCTACCCGAGACTCACTACTTCATTGGTTTTGCAGTAACACTTTAAATCCAGTAGAACAAATTGCCACCCACTGTACATTAGCTGCCTTCATTACTTGTCTCTTCTTATAAACATTATGTGCCACTGATTTCATTCCACAGTGGGAAGAATTACTTTCTGTAATGCTGTGACTGTTTTTTTAGCTATGTCCTCCTCATTTACTATGGTGCTAGGTTTTGAAAACCCTCCTTTTTTTTTCTTTTTCTTTAATGAAATTTTATTATAATAAAATTTTTATCTTATACGAACTACCCCAGAATTTTGTTCTGCATCCCACCACCTCACTATTAAAAGACTGAAGTGTGGATGCTAACATCCATAAGAGAGAGTCATCTACAGGATTAGACCCCTCCAATTTTCTCAAATCCACAACCTGTTTCATACTGGACAACTAGACAAGCAGTATGAGTGTATAATTAAGGCTGAGAGACCGTAAATTGCACTGCATCATCTTTGAACTATTCCCACAAAACCAGGCATTTTCTGTGGAGTATGTTCTAACAAAATAAATCACTGACTACTGAAGCATGCTACAATTATTAAATCACCTCACTACACAGAAACAACTTGCAGCTTGAAAGCACTGCAAAATCCTAACCTGCCAAAGTATTTTAAAGAGAGCAAGTAATAAAAAAAGGCATACACATCCTGTATAAGCACAATCTTCAATTATATAACTTGGTTCTACATTAATATTTCTGCACAAAAATACATGCCACATCTTCATTGTATTTAATAGTGCAATATGTTTTTACCCCACAAGATACAAGAAAGTTATCAGAAGCAACTTCACTTTCATAAGAGCCCTGATTTTAAATCACTGTGAAAGATCACTTTTCACCTTACAAAATGCTAACAAATTCCAGTGGCATTATTTTACAACCACAAGCTTTCTTCTTACGGGGACCAGGAAAGGTCACTAGCAAAGTGGTAAAGATACTCTCAGAAGAAAAATAATGACCTGAAGGAGGTAAAAATTATACTGCTCTTCAACATGTTGAATATGAACTGGCCAGTGCAGTTTTTACCACACCCTACCACCATTTAACAAGCAGAGGTTGAGGTCAAGATTGACAGAAGTCCAGGTGCCTAAAGGACACATGAATCCCGGCTCACTTACAAATGCAGTGACTGGATGGTCAAAATTTTTTTGGTAGCTGTAATCCTCCAATAGATTTCACAGACCAGCAACCTGAGTAGCTTCTTTATGGCTGATAATTATCCTTTTATCTTTCTTTGTCATAGGGGGTACAATGCTAATTGAGTGTGGGGGCAATTACTAGGGAATAAATTTCAGTCTAACAGACAAGGTCTCTCAGTGAGCTCCAGTGAGCCTCTGGTGAGGTGAGAACTGCAAGACATTTCACTGATGTTGCAGATATACTTTTTGGAGGGAAGGGTTTAGAGATGTCCATATCTTAAAAAGACTTAGGTTTGAAAACTGTGTCTTCTGTAAGCCATACAAATCTTACACCAAATAGTTACAAGAAAAGCAAAAAAGGCAAAACTTCCCTTGCCAACCCAAGAGTGTTATTTCCATTTCTGTTTAATCTTTAAAAGAGTAACAAAATGCCTTTAATGTTATGAAAATAATGCCCCTGCAAAGGATTTAAAAAGTATTAAAGTACATATTTGCAAGGACCAAGGACTTACAATAGGATCTCTCTCCCAAGTCACTTGGAGATGTTTATGATAATCTCACCTCTTTGTGCAAGATCACACTGGGGTAATCTGCCAACACAGAGGTCCCCCAGACTCAAACCTGACTTTGCCAGAACATCCATACATACGTTCCGCTCGCCCACCAGCAGGTTTGCAGAGTGCCTGTCTTGTATTTCACTTGGCCTTGAAACTGGCTGATATAAGTCAGCTCAGCTAGTTAATTAAAACCTACACTCCCCTTGAAACTAGCTTGCTTCACTAATGATGCCAAGGCAAATATTTCTGTTGGCTTCCTCAAAAGTCTGCAATTGTTCCTATGTGGATGTAGCTTAAAAAGCCAGAAATAGATAAATTCAATGTTACTGGAAATTGCTCCCCATCTAAAACGTCCATGACAAGGAAAACATTATGAATTTCACAGTATCAATTCCAAATGCAGCGTTATTTGGGTCTTATAAAAAAAGAAAAAAAAATTAACAGACAACTGTGATTTTATAGATATTAACGCAGCGTCTTAATTATATCTTTAATAGAAAAAAAAATTCCTCATCTTCAAAAAGGAGATTATGCTCTTCACTTCAAAGACAGAACATTGGAGGATAAATACGATTCTGCAAGTTTTAAATCTAGAATTCAAAAACATCTTTAGTATTTAAGCACAAGTTTAAGTTCTTTCCAAGATCAAGGTTTTGAATGCCACGGAGATGGTCTTACCAAAATGTGTGAAACAGATCAGATACCAAACTTTCATATTTCCACAGTAAGCTCTCATAGATGACTTAGCTCTCTAAATAGATGACTAAGAAAGCTACATTCAGGCAAGTACAAAAGGAAACACTGTACTTATGTCAACTTTCACAGTTCAGTGATCGCTAGAGGCTCCAGAATACATTTTAGCACAAAATTCTGCCTGCTTGGTCTATCCCAGAACTGCAAAAATTTCTCAGTTAGCTGCAAACAGTTTATTTCCCCCACCAAATTTTACTTAAGTGCATGAAGCCATGAAAAAAACAAACCCTTAGAGACACAGGTCATGTCAGTATTACACGAAGGTCATGGAACTGCAGCATTTTTGGCCTGCTGGGGGACAGCTCTGTCAGCCTGGCACTCTGCTGCTGCTCAAACCAGGCCTGTGGACTTCCCACACAGCAACTGAGTGATTGCAATTGCTGCATTACAGCAGGAGAATAACACAGTCCGAAGACAAGGTAGAACATCAGAAGTCACAGCCCAAAAGCTGAACTACTGCGGACTTCTCCTAAAGCCTGCAAGCACAAAAAGGTTATCATTAATCTTAATAACTGCAAGTTACGTGTTACGCATGTAGACAAGTGGTTAGCAAAAGGAAATGTCAAACAGAAGGTTTATTTAAATGGAGGCTGCCCCCGTAAAAAAAATCCAACAAGGATAAATTGGGAATGAACACACAGGCAGCTGGAAGGCAAAGCAGCAGCTGCTGACTTGACACCTTGGATTAGCACACACTGGCTTCTTCATGTTGGTGCACCTCCCAAGGAAGTGAGGCAGTCCTTGTGGAGTTCCCAAGGAAAATGGTAATTTGCAAAAACTGCCTCTTCATTGGAAAGACACCATGATCCCTGAGACAGCACTCCAGCATTTTAGCTCCACTGAGTGTTAATGAATGCAGAACCTCCAAGATGCAATCAGAGGAAATCACTGCGAGAGGGACCATATAAAAAGGGGGGTCAGAGAAGCTCAAAAGCAGAAAATTGTTGAAAACTAAAGCACAAAAACCTCCAAGAACACCACAACCAACAGCATCCATTCACTAACTCAGACTAACACAAATGAAATTCCTTTTTGTAACATAGCCTCTGAGAGACACAAGAACTCAGAGCTTTGTCATATGAGAAAATGGTATCTTGCTGGGTGATAAAATAGTATTTCAGATAACCTACACAGAAACAATTCTGTGCTTTGATCTTACAGCGGAATAGAACTTTTTATATAACACTATTTTTGAGCAATCCTGTTTCAACCTTGCAAGCTGCCACTATTTAATTCAGACTGCTAGCTTTTAGAAGTAATGGCCATCCCTTATCTTGTCCAGCCAAATAGGGCTCTGATTACAGCTTCGCATGTACTAATTTAATGCATGGTTACTAGAAGTACTTTAGCAACACAACCGAGATGATCACTTGACATTTTCCATTTTTAATTTAAAAACCAAATAGCCGAGTAAAGAAACAGAAGGACTCGCAAGAATGAAAAATATCTTTCATTGGAAAAAAAAATGTAATATAACCATATAGAAGAAAAGGTTATTTCAGATATGGACAATAGAAAAGAAAGAATGTGTGGAGTCCAGTCAAGGATCATGAATCTTTAAAATCTTTTCATTTCTGCAATTAAGTTAATCATTGCACAACAGTAAGTGACCACGGTGCTTCTCAGTTGATGAAAGCAACCTGTCATGCTGTCTTCAAACAGGCAATTAAAGTGAAAAATTAGAGTGTGCATAACTTTCCAGTACCATGTATTACATACAAATAACACACAAGAACTGAAGTTCTTAAACCAAATACTTGATCAACTTAGTCATGTCTTTATCTGTTTATTTGAACATATCTTACTTTGCTTCTCTTGAAATCCTTATTACATACAATCTACTGCCTTAAGAAGAGTTTTCCCTTACCATAAATTAATTAAACTTTCCATTTCTCTGTCCCAAAATAATTTTCATTAACTGAGGCTGAGTAGTACAAAACATTCTAGGTGTGAGCTTTCCTGGTCCCTTTTAAAGTGGTGCTGACTGGAGATACAGCCCAGCCCACGAGGGCCCTCTCAGACCTGTGGCACACCTGAAAAACAGGCTGGCACCCACAGTCTGCAGTTGCCTCTGGCAGAAGGAATGGTACCCAATCAACCCATTTTTAAGTCATCTCCTGCTATGACCTTCTCCTCTGAAAACCCAACCAAATCTCCAGCAGCAACTACAAGACAGAGAGCTGTGTACGAGGGTGTACTGTGCACTGTGACTGAAGACACCCTCAATCTCAGTAGCTCGTGTCTCAGCATAAAAAGAGTAATGCTGTGAATCAGCTACTTAATTTCTATTCAAACAGAACATAATTGCTGGTAACTGGCTGAAAAGCAACAAATGCCAAAAAGACGTCTTTGTGATCTTTCAGATGTAATGAACTGCAAGCACACTTCATGCGCCATGATGCTTTTCTACTCATTATGCTAATTAGTTTTTATTTGAAACACACTATTATTGCTGCAACCAAATGCAATCATTAATGCATTTATTTGATAGGCAAAATATTAATGAATCAAATCAACAGGAAATAAGCAGTGCTAGAAAGGTCCCTTGGAGAAGGGAAAAAACCTCCAAGGCTGCTGCTATTTAATTTTACTTTTTAAATATTCAGTTTTTAAGCATTTGAAATGTTAAGATCTTGCTTGCAATTTCTAAGTGCAAATATACTTAATGAAGCTTGACATAGAGAAAAATTAGAATGCCACTTTCGCAGAACTTAACAACATTTAATTCAAGTCAAATAACCTCATGATATGCCACTGGAGAGTAAATAAAAGGTCCATTTGCACTTAACAGTCAAGGACACAAGACATAACATTTATCATTAGTAATCTCTAAAATTATCCCACTTCAGTAATTAAATGAGCATTTTTATTCCTTACCACACTATGATGTCTCTTTTGGCTGAGAGCTTTAAAAATTCGTGTACTGTGGAAAGGCATTCACCCAGATTGGGGCAGGTCCCCAAAATCAATTAAAAGAAAACTTAATTCATGATTTAAGGATATTTCTCTATACCGAAACAATGATCAAACCACCTTCATGACCTGCAGCACTGCCCCCAAACGCACACACCAGCACAAGGGTCTCTTTAATCACTTTTGTGGGCTCCGACTACGCTCGGTGCTCTCCACACCAGTGGGAACAGCATGGCTACATGGGAAGAGCCCCCCAACCAGGAGACAGCAGGAGCATCAAAAGGACTTCTCGGGCTGGTGGAGTTGTATTGCCTCCCCAGATGACTCCTGATGCCAGCAAATCCCCTTTGCCTGCATGCCTGTGACTCCCTGGAGGCGACCTGGTACTGGGCTGCCCGTCGGGGGCAAGTGTTTGTCATTCCCTGCGCTGTCAGACTGGAGAGAGTGGAGGAAAAGGGGTGGAGGGTGCCTTCCAACAAAGACCCAGCCCTGCATGCAGAATTTCTAGGCATTCCGTCAAAAACCTCTATTTCCAGCGTTCACACGTTTCTGCCCTCTCTAAGGTCATACACATCCTTAGCCAGTACATCTGGAAGTGACCCAAAAAAAAAAAAAAAAAAAAAAAAAAAAAAAAAAAAAAAAGAATGAGGAGCATTCATCCTGCATTTAGCATTTTGCCAAAATTATGAGGAAATAAATTTTTAGAGTTGATAATTGATTGATTCAGGGTTGAATTCTGTGGGTTTCTGTGAGAAACCAGGCCTGGTTTGGGCAAATCCATTGGAAAGTTTGGCCTTTTTTGGGCAAAACTTGGTAATAAGTGGTATAAGAACAATCTTTACATAAACCACAAGGCTCTGCTTTTTCAATGTGAGCTGAGTACATGCTTAAGACTGTATCTTAGGATAAACAGTTTAGCATAAAGGAAGCAATTATTTCAAAACAGCTAGTTTTCCTACTAAGAAAATTGAAAATTTATAGGTTTGTGTTTGGCCTTCAAATTAATATTACTCAAATACTCAAACCCTTGTTCTCGTCTAGTTTTAATAATGAAAACCTGGCTAAACATTCAAAAATAAATAAAACCTAGTATTACTTTAAATAAAACTTAAAAATATATATCTTGACAGCTCTGATGCTTGAGGGTTTTATTTCCCAAAGTAGTAATGATGTCCAGGAGTTAAAATAATATGATTATATCCCAACTCCATGACCAGCTAAACCACAACTGAACTGCAGTGGCACATATTTCATTCACAATGTCACAGGATCTCCATTTCAGACTATCAACACAGCACTAAATTTCCAAGTGTCACTGGAAACAGGCCACCTCTAATTTTGGTTGGAAATGCTAAAACAAACCGCTGTAAGCAGCACAGCTAGTATTTTACCAGCTCAACCTCTTCGTCTTTACCAGGAATGAAAAAGGAAAGCTTTTTACTCTCAGTTACATACTGTGTCTTCGCTCCTCTGCAAACAGTGGTTGAGGGATTTTTTGGTTTATATCAAGGGAGGACTGTATGAGAAGGAAAGAAAACATATTTTCCCTGTGAGTCACTAAAATTACCATAAGCAGCTCATCTTCTGGGCTACTACTTTGCAGTCTTGTAAGAGACAGGATTCTTCATCTTCACTTTCTGCTGATAGGAAAAGGGAGTGCACAAAACTAAGCCATTCCTTGTAAGGAAGAAGGAAATGGCATAATTACCTAGCGTTACTCAAAAGAAGCTCCAGAAGACAGCAACCATGCCAGGTGGAGCACGGACGGGAACCACATGTGTTAGAACGCCAGGTGCTCACATAACCTTTATTTCCTGGAATATTTTTTTCCAAAATTCATTTGGACATACTGTGTCTCACACAATCGTATTATTTTATTTCACCAGGAGTAATTTCACCACCAATATGCCTCATCCAAGACTATGAACAACTCCAGATTTTTCACCAGAGCTACACATGAAACATCCAGCAACAAGCCCACCCTGCAGGTAGAAACACACAAAAACACGTATCACATATCACTATATTTCCCAAAGGGAGTGAGGGTGGGGTGTGGGGGTGTCCCTCTCTTTAACAGGAAGATATCAGCACTGAAAATAGTGCACAAATGTGAACCTAATACTCTAGACATGAAAAATCTATTTCTCTGCAAACAAACTGCCAGTAAACTTAAATAAAATAGTTATCCCCAAACAGCACCTTTTGGAAACCTAAGACTCAATTACTGGAATAACAGGGACTGGCATATGAGAAAATTTTTAAGTGCTGCTAACCATCAACCTTGAGCAACAGGATTATTTTGTTTGCCCTTAAGTATTAACAGTGGAGCAGAAGCTCTGCAGTTTTGTACCTTTCACACCTGTTTTCGAAAGAGAATTTCAAATTGCCTTGAGAACTAAGAAGGTGAAATAGATTATTTCATACACGGAAGTTAGTGAATTGGTTCTAGTATCTCCAGCCACTGGGAAGCCAAGTGTATCAAGGGGTTTGGTGCTCTCCACTGAATGACATCTGGCTATCTCAGTCCAGCTCTTAGGACAGGATTTTACAGAGCAGGGAATGGGTGAAGCCTCACAGCTCCACTGAAAGTGGGTCCTGCCATGTGCTCTCTCACCTGAATGGTCTGAACCCATACAGCCCAAAGGTAAAGCCGAGGTTTTACCCTCACGCAACCGCTCATGAACTGAGGCTTGCAGGGGGATGAGAGAAGGTATTTTCTGTCCCGGGGGATGCTGTGCAAGTTTATTGGTAAGAAAACTTCCAAGTTTTCAGTGCATCTTCTACCACTGAGGGTGGATGCCATAGCCTCAGCCTGCCTCTACTTCCCTGATGGACAGTGTTTCACCTCCCCTGACTGGAGAGGTTTTGAGCCACTTCTCACTGTCTGTGTTCTCCTCACAGGGCACCGGCAGCAGCCACGGTGCTCCCCCACCATTTCTGGTGGGTTCGTAGCCCCTTGGGTGCTCTGCGCCAGTGGTGATGGAAAGGGTGATAGGGAGGCACCGTAACAGCAACAACATCAATAATCTGTTCCTCTCAGGGGAAGCCAGAGCAGTAGGTCAGACCGAGTGACTGAGAGGAAACCAGAGCAGGACACTTGTCATGAAAAGTGGGGCGCACACAGACCTTTGGCTTCCCTGTTGAACAGGCCAGGTTTGATGGTTCACCCTCGCAGAAGGGCCATGCAGCAGCCTCAGCCTTTATTGCCACTCAGTACCACTAAAACTCCCCTTTTGGAACCTACAACATTATCTACCACTTAAATACCAACTGCATCACTCCTCTGTAGCCATTTCTTTCCAGTCATTTTTATGGAAAGGCACCGAGAAAGTTTTTTTTATTTCTAGAGCTCTGATGTAGAGAAAACACAAACCAGACTGGACTGAGCTAAGCCCTAATGTCTGAGAAACAAAACTTAAAGCAAGGGAAAAAATAAAACCAAAAGGTGAATGGTCAGTTTAAAATAGAAAATAAATAAAATTAAAAATGGATTTATATAAGCTTAAAAATATTGACATTAAGCAGAGATTTAAGGAAATAGATGAGCTTAATAATTAAGAATGTTCTAAGACCATAGTATGTTCTTACACATGCTAGTTTTACTTTATTATCCCAATCAAAACCATGCAGCATCTAACAAAACAAACAAATAAACCCCACAACCCCCCCAACAAGCAAACAAAAGACTCCATACCCCAACAACAACAACAAAAAAAACCCCAAAA
>VZTI01003262.1:372007-462112 GCA_013397865.1 Struthidea cinerea
AAAAAAAATTTCCTGGTGTGAACACATAGGAAATACCGTAAGTTACCAATTCCTTCAAAATTCTTATACTATCTTTGCCCTCACATAGAACTTGAATATAGAATTATTAATCAAATACACCAGTGAATACAAAGCTAGCGCACCATAATTAAAAAAAGAAAGTCTTTACAATTATGACAACAGGAAGACTATTCACTACAAAAGCTCACAAAAAATTACACACCATTCTTTGGCTTCCACAGTTTTGCCTGACATTCATGTAAGCTGAAGTGTCTGTACTTCCTTAATGTTTGATATACTAAAAAGCAACAGAAGGGCACTGCACTTTCTGCAGGTGAAAGTGGTGCTGCAGGTTCACACAAGTCAAGCTCAGGCAGAGCTTGCTCAGCAGAGAAAGCTCATTTTCTGCTCAAGAACATCTAAATGGATGAAGCAATCTAATGAATGCACTGGTATGTCAGAAATCAGTTTTAATTAAGTAAAGGTAAGAAAAAAGATATGAAAGAGAAAATTTCCTACAAGCAGTAAAATTTCTCCTTGCACTGAATTATGTACCAAAAAAAAAAAAAAATCTGTTCACTCATTTTTGCATGTGAGTTTGTAATGTTTATTTCTGATGTAATAGTGCAGACAAGCAATGCCTCAGTCCTAGCTCAGGGTAGCTTCGAAAGGTAGTACAACCCTGTTTCAAAACAGTGTTAAGTTTATTGTATTTACAAGTCTGTAGTCATTTGAAAAATGGATTATTCAGAATTTCCAGAACACCAATTATTTTGCTATTCTTATGTATTGTACGTAATTAGAATCAGGAACAATTTAGAAACAGGGAGGAAAGGAGGACATTTAAGCAAGGCGTTCTCAGATCATGATACTAAAATATCTACTGGATTTATGCACACCTTTCAGGGTAACTCAAAAAAAGATGCACATTCTTCTAAACAAACCAGCTGCTAATTTTACAGTTAGCTGCTGACAAAGAAAATTACTTCCTAAAGTGATGGTATTGTACCTTCTAAATTCTACTATTGTTACTACTAAACAGCAATTAATTAACCATTAGGAGTTGATAGCATTACCCATTATTACAGCAATAAATCTTAATATGATTTTTATTCTGTACTGTTCCTCCTCTGATCAACACCCAAGTATGAAACAAAAAGCACAACATACATTTACCAAAATTAAGGGATATGATACAAGGGAGACAGTGGATAAAGGTTCTGATGCTCAATTTAAGGACAGCTTAAACTCTGATTAATTTGTCTCAATAATTATTCAGCTATGCTGTTACTTACACGGAGTTATTTTTAAACATAATTTTGTAAAATTCTCTAAAGGACATTAAATAATTTGGCCCTCAAAGACTATCAGTCTATAGAAAAAGACACTTTCAACTTTAAAAAAACCCATATTTCAATAATTACCTTATAAGTGAAATTGCACATAACATCAGAAAAATAACATCACCTTTCCATGTATATTACTGCTTGCAACAGCAGGTGCTTCCTATTTTTAGTCTGTTTCACTCTTCTCAAGAAATAGTTTTAGAAGTTTAACAAAACCCTTTGAAACATTTCCATTGAAGGCTTATTTTAAAAGGTGTGGCCTGTTAAAGGGTATTTGTTCAGAGGAAGAGCTTCTTTGGTTTGCTGTTTCTAAGCAAACTAATAAAAGAACCCAAGTGGCAACAAAATACTTCTCCAGGTTCAACAGACACCTGCATACTAGCATCAGGACGATATAACTGCATTCCTGACAGGATTAGTTCACAATATTTAACTAAAATTGCTTTGAATTCTTTTTATATTCAGGACCAACACAGTGTGCAAGTATGGTGGTTGGATTACAAGAGAAATTAAGACCACCAGCAATAATGCTCCCCTCCTCCGAAGCGTTTTCCCTGTCTCTCCAATAAGCATTTTCTATTCCCTACTCCTGTCTCTACTACGGCTATGTGAATTGTCTCCCTCTCCATTCAGTTTGGATTTCAGCAAGTTCTAATATTCATCCCTTAATGCAGTGTCAGTGTGCTCACCCCCTGCTCTACAGAGTGGTGTTGATTTGCAGTGAGAAGCAGAGAAGTGCCTTGTAACTCCTCCGTAATTTATTCTAGCTCTAAAGTTTTCCACTGCAGTCAGTGGACTACCTAATAGCCTAGTCAAAATGAAGACAAACATCTTCTATGACAGAAAACCGTGGGGAAAGTGGCATGAATTAAAGAGTATGAAAATAAACACCTTAAACAAACCACCTCAGCAGGAGACCGAGATTGTCTGGCAATGAACGGCAGACAAGATGCTTAGAAAAGCCCCATAACAAAGAAAAAGCTGCATATTGTTCGAGGGTTCCCATGTCAGCACCACCCCTGAAGCCAGAAACATTAATAACTTCTCTTTTGTTTTTATTCTTTCTGGGGAGGAGAAGGGAGTTGAAATCAAAACAAACAAATAAAAGTATATAAAGATGATTTCTTTCACTGCTAGTTGAAATTTGCCTGTGCCAAGTACTAATGTACAATCCTGGGGTTGAAGGTTTCTTGTTTTTATTTTAAAAGGGGCAATGGAGTCCTACAATTTGGTTGAATCGTAAAAAGCTTAAGGCACTCCTTTCCCAGAGGCTGTCCACTGCATCAGCTCAGCAGCCAAGCTTACCAGTTTGATGAGGTAATTGCTTACATCGTTTCCTAACTAGATTTACCTTTTTCTTCCTTACTCACTTGGAAAAAACTTTAATACATTGATTATCAATGAAATGTACCAGACTGACAGCTGTCAAAAATGCTCTCTGCATTGCCTTGATAAGCACAAATTTACTATGAGGAGTCAAAATGTAAGTTTTTCTACTGCTGTATCACGGGGGTAAAGACCGACTTCCCAGTGTGAAAGTACAGGCATATTGTTCCAATACAGGATGGGACCTAAGTCCTCTGACAACCCTTTGCAACCTGACTTCAATGGAAAGAAATCTGGCAGGCTGTGGAAGGAAGGAGCAGGAAGGCACAACATGCTCTAACATCCATCAGTATAAGTCATAGGTGGACGGGGACAGGGATGGATGGCAGGAGGCAGACTGCCCTACAGTCATGTTGCAGCCTGAGGTAGTGTCTGCTGGAAACACAATAGTCCATTCTCCATGTCCATGCAATAAATGGCCTTCTCTCTGCAGCTACCAGTTAAGATTATAAATCAGTATGTTTTGCAATATTAAAAGCCACTCCAGCTGCAAAGGAACCAAGATCATAAATTCTTTTCAATGCACTTTTGAACAGCTTCAGACAGTAGCGAGGCTTTCCTGGGAACACCAGACAACTGTAAAATAGCTGCTTCAAATTTAGGTTCTTTTATAGGAGATGGAAAAGACCTGTATGAACTATTTAATTAACAGATCAAGCCACCAAGACCCATGAGGAAAAAAATCAGCTCTTAACAAAAGGTTTTACCTGTTTCCTGAACCCCTACGTGGTGTTTTTGAATTAAGTCAAAAATCTGAGTTGAAGAACATCTCCAGACCTCATGTCCCTGTCGCTATTAATGCATGTCAAGTTAACAGTGGGGTTAGAGCTTGAGGTATTTGTCAAAAGCATGAGCATGCTAACTAGAGGTCTGGGGAACCCACACACTAGCTCTTCCTCAAACAGGCATGAAAAAGGTCTTTGCTAATCAGTTTCTTTTCTCATATGACATCAATGGCTCTTCATCTCCAGCTGATCACTTAATTAACCAAAAAGGAAATCAGACTATTCTTCCTATTACTCAACAGCAGCTATAGTTCCCCTCATGTGTTGCCCATGCAAATTACCTCTCTGCTGTTCACGAGACCTGGTTATTTGAGGGCAGATTTGGAGTGGAAGGGGAAGGCAACATTGTAGTACCGCCCATGACCAGTAAAGGAACTTCAAGATTCTGTGGCAAACGATGATCAATAGCTGCACTTATTGCTCAGGGGTTTCACTGAGACTTGCTTGGGCTCTGCGCATGAGAGGAAGAGCATGTTATGAAATCTGAACGGATGCAATCAGCAAAAACTCACCGTTCTTTAAATCCAGTTATGTCAACGTGAACAAGGAAGGGAGCCTACCAGCTAACACATCGTCTGGAATGGTGGACATGGAGACTGTAACAAGCTATGCCATGTTTCTGCAAGACAGGACCCTTGAAGAAGTCAAGCAGGGCCAGGAGTCGGACTGGACGATCCTGATGGGTCCCTTCCAACTCAGCATATTCTGTGATTCTATCCTTTCCTGCTTCTTACAGTAAGTCTGGACACAGTCCTGGTCTCCAGCACAAGCAATGTGTCCTAGGTCTTGTTTTCTGTCCAGGTATAAAAGGACCAGCTTCTTTCCTCCAGGTTTAAAGCCAATATGAAAAAGAACTGTTACGAAGCAACTTGAAAAAGCATTGCATAGGAAGTATTTTTAGCTCACTATCAATAATGGTAAAGCTTATCTTAAAGAAAATTATTAAGTACCAAAGTTAATTTTGGTCCCAGTTTTAAATAAGAGAGTGAATATTCTACACTGGCTAGGATCAAAGGCCTCAAGGTCACTTCCAGCTCAGTCACAGACTGCTTAACAGTCCTACACTCATTTCTTTGCTCAATTCACATTTATTTTTACTTTTTTGCAGTTCAAACCACCTTCTGCTTGCTGTGCATAACATTAAAGAAGATTCCTTAGGCTACATTGTATTTGCTGGTGCAAGTATCTACAGACAGTGAGATGTGAGCATAACTGTACTTCAAAATCTTCCCATAAACACACTTCCCCCCGACCCAGTTCCAACAGAAATAAAGTGCCATTTGCCTTCATTATTACCAGCAGCTGCAATGAGGTCTCCCTAGAGCTTTCTCTTCTCCAGGCTGAGAGAATGGCTGTGCCATTCAGCTTCATGTCATCTGCAAACTTGCTGAGGGTGTGCTTGATCACACTCTCTGTCATTGATACATTAAATAGCACCAGTTCCAGGACAGAGCCCTGAGGGACACCACCCATCAGCAGCCTCAAACTAGACATAGAGACATTGACCAGAGCTCTCTGGCTGCATCAGTGTACCAAATAAACTAAGGACTCAGGCTGTAAGGTACACAACACTGAGGAGAAAGCACAAGAGAATGTATGTAACTCTAGTCACTGCATGAATCCAAATATCCAATCACTCACAAGTGCTTGGAGCCACTCAAACAGAGTGATCAGGGTGGGTGGGGAGGATGACACCCAAAACCACCACCCTGACAATAAGAAAGAAGCACTCAGTTTGAGTCCACTGTCATATTCCTGGCAAAATGTCTGCTGAAGCACTGCAGAGAATTTTATAGGCCTGGAGGAGACACTGAAGAAATACAAACATATCAGTGAATACCAGCAGTGAGAGATAAACAGTTTCAAATGCTTCGTACAACTAGAATCACTTTGCAGCCAGATTCATTGCCAAGATGAAGACTTGGAAGGCTTCTGTCAGACTATTTCCAATTACCGTGTTTTATGAAAACACAGGGGATACAGTACGCCTTGATGAGAAAAACCAGTGTATATATAGGCTCATCATCCCCAAGCAGAAAGCACTGAGGTAAGTACTAGTTGTTATGGATACGTCTGCATAAGTAATGGGTGTTATTGCATCTAACCTTTGGGTTTCATTTATTTTATATTGGAGAGTGTGGGTGTGTGTAGAGAGATTTATAGTTTATGTTATAAACTCTCATCTGCCACAAAATCCTAAAGTGTTCTTACACCAACTGAAAAAAAAATACCTTCAAGCAATGAGTTTAATGTAAATTCAGAGGAATCAAGTATCTTTAGAAGACTTTGAAAACTGCACTGCTGACTGTTCTTTTAATCAGCTTGTGTATTGCTCAGAAATTCTTTGCTAAGCAATGCTTCTCACTGAGTACACACAATTACATTTGAATAGATTTCATGACACAACAGATACACAAATCATTTGTGTGTTCCATGTGTCAACTGACCTCTCAGTCTAAGAGCTGCTTTTCCGATGACTGATGCTATAGTGGGGGGAAAAAAACCCCACCCAACCATCTTTGATGACCTTACAGTTACTACATGAGGCACACACAGGGTAGAAATACCATCATATTCTATACCTTTTTCTTTGTATGCATACAAGACCGGAGGAAAGATTCTAAGGACCAGAAAAATCAACTATCAGACAGAATTCTAAATCAGTTTTGGCACTTATACCTAGTAATACAAAACGAACATTTGAAACCAGGTTTAGAGTTTTTTGTTTGCGTTGGGTTTTTTAAAAATAAATTTTAATTTCAGTTAGAAAACGCAGTGTTACTAATTAGAGATAGTCTGTGTTCTAAGCCCTTCTGTACGTAAACCTAACAGAAGAAGTTACTTCATCTGTCTTGTATTTTTAAATGAAAAATACTTTCTTTCTTTGTCCTATTTAGGTACTACTAATAAAAAAAAAAATTATACATACATACGTACGTACACAGACACACACACATATACACACCTCAGTTTGATAGATCTGGAAATCAGTCAAACAAAAAATCAGTCCTAAATTTTTCAGCCAACTTCACAAGTTGCACCTATCAAGACTGTAAAGAGTTTGGAAGCTGTGAGCCTACAAATCTCATAGACCATGACTTGAAAAGCAGTATACTAAATTCAAACCTTGGCCTGTTTCCTTGGACCTCTGTTCTCCTTCAAATCCAGTCTTGGAAAGCTTTGCCTCCTCTCCTTCTCTCCTCACCTGTCAGCAGTCCCTAAAGGCAGTTTGTGCTCATGCTCATTTTTGGTCAGAGAAACAAGAAAGCTTTCAGGTCTCCTTTCCAAGAGACTTCAGCAGCCTACCAAAAGAGTTGCAAGGAAGTCATCTTTCAAACTCCTTAACAAACAGCCTTTGACAAACTCAAAGAATTCTTAGAAACTTTTGGTTCTTTACACTCCCATAACAAACATCTACTACGCTAAAATAATGAGCAATTTCCAGAGATTGTAACCTTGCCAAATCTGAACAGTTTTCACTAAAAAGAATCCACTTTCCCCTCTCTGAAGTTCTAAAACTTACTCCAAAACAGAGATATGGATCATCTGAATGAAATGGGTATCATTTTTTTAGGCTATCTTTTCACTAGGGAAACACAGTTTTTCCTAATTTTCTTTAAAAACCACATGAAACTTTTTATTAAAAATCACAAAGAATGTATCCAAAAGCTGACAGTGAGCACAAAAAACGCCACTCCAAATGGTTTAGATGTGGAAAGGATATAATTAAAAACACTTTTGAAATAGAAAATGGAAGTTCATTGAGAGGTCTTACCACAATTTCTTTACAGATCTTGGTAGTTTCCTGGTTTAAGTTATCTGCTGAACAGGTACAGAAGAAGGAACTATCATAAACAAAAAGCCTTAATGACAAAACAAGAGCATCTTGACAACATAAACACAGAAGGAGATACTATCTAGCATAACCTTTCTTTCTTCTGCTCTTCTTAGCATTTCTTTAACACCTCTCCTTTACTTTGAAACAAGAGTGGAGAGAATAACCTGCCAGGTAACTTTGCATCTTATCTATTTAATCAATGCCAACCTCTGAAAGGGAAAACTAAATCCTTCCCACTTCAGAATTTCCCAGCTTAGTGGGTGCCAGCCTCTGGCACCATCAGAATTTATTTCCTGTTCCATTTTTCCAAATTTCCTTCAACTTTTTGATTGCTCCTTAAGTTTGTTTTTTGTAAGACCCACAATTTCAGCTACCTCCATACACACCACTGGACACATTCTTTGAAGCATAGAGTTAACAAATAGCATCAGTTCAGATCAAAAGGACAGCCAGTTCTTAGGGGCACATATTTTCTGATCTCATCTCATGATTACTTTGTCATCAGAATCAGCTGCACTATTATTTCTGCAATATCAGGATCAGCTGAACTCCTTTTAATATAAGGCCTGCTGTTTTTAAAGCTTTAATGATGTTCCCAAATAATTTGCCACAGAACAGAATTTACCACAATCCACCGATATATGGAAAGGATGACTGAACTGAAATAATGAAAGAGAACACAGGGAAAAAATTAAAATCAAACTAATACGGAAGTTATTTGAATGGGATTTTTAGCTGCATGAAGTGATTTAGCTAGGGACTATACTATATCTGTAATTCCAAAATTATGACATGTTCTTCAGAAAAGAACTCAACTTCAGCATATCACTTAAGCCAGCCAGTCAAATCTGTAGCAAAGAAAGATTTTTGTTTTCCAAAAATCATTGCTTTAGTTAATGAAGAAGGCTTTTAACAGCTAGTTTAGTTGTATCTTTTAACAACTTATTTTCAAATCATCTTTAAAATGCATACAGCTCCTAAAACTAGCTCAAGAGCATGAAGAAATTTTAAGTTAGGGATGCCAGCCTACTGAAACAAACGGAACTCCTGGAAACACCAGTCTCAAAAGACTTGCATTTTCCAGGTGGCAGTGAATTTTTCAACTCTTCTCATGGTCACTAACACGGAGGTTTCCCAAGTTCTCAGCAGTATCAGGCCACACCACACAGAACTTTTTACGGCACTGGATAAGCGGCAGCATTTCTTCCCCCTCCCCCCTCAGCCACATCTCCCAACTGCTTCTGGGAGAAATCCCAGTTTCAAGAATTGGTACATTCAGCGTGACTGCTGCACTCTCACTATGCCTGAACTTCACGGACCCCATGAGCTACTGGCATTTGGCTCCAAGCTCAACCAGAAAATACTGCTGTATGTGAGAACTGCTATAACTCTTGTTTATTTTGCCCATCCTGGCACGTTCTCTGTCTGCCTCATTCTCCCCACTCCAACCTGCTTCTAACAGCTACGCAGCAATTTAACTTCAGAGGAAATCTGAAGATCACAAAAAATCATCTCCAATAACAAAATTCAGGTCTGTATTTGACTTGCCAAACAAACAGGTTCTTTCACCAAAAGACAAGCCAGACATTTGAACTCTCAAGCAGCGCCAGGACAGAGAGCAGTTCGCCAGTTCAGATGAGACCTTAGAGATAAACCAGACAAAATGCTAGACAGGAACAAAACGTACAGTAACAGTATACAAAAGCTGGAGTCTAGGATAAGAACACAAACGGAGGGGAAATAATTTTGTAAAGCCAAGTTTAACTCATAAAACTAAATTTGAAGCATAAGATTTTATCCTTCACTCTTTGTGACTTCTGGGAATCTCAGAGTACACCATACCAACTCAAGACTACAGAACAAATTACGGAAAAAACTGCTTGTACTTTGATACTTTCCCCATCACCAGTTTGGAATGAATGTATTATGCAAATTTCATTTCTAGCATGCTATAGATAGGAGTAACGTTCTGCTTGTCAGACTGTCTCCATATTTGTTGCTGTTTGCTGCCTAGTATGTGAGAGAGTAGGCAATACTACTAAAACCAAAATGAACTCAGAAAAGAAGAGATATAAGAAAGGCACAGGTATTTACAAAACCATTTTCCAGGTAATTTAGATAGTTATTAAGATTGATTTGTTTTATATGCTGTAGCCTCTGGCATAAGCTTAGAAGAACAAATGGCTTGAACTTGCAACTTTTCTTCACACAGCTTAATCTTACTGCCTTTGAGGAGTAACATACATGATAAGAGGGCAAACAATGGAGAACCTGAGATCAAACAACCTGGATTAACAGATACCGAAGTGAAAACAGTATTAGAAGAACTAAGTCTATCTGGTTAAGACCTAGGTGCAAATAGGACTCCCAATATTTATTTTAAAAATTCTTGTAATGCATTACTCTCATCTTTTGGGCTGTTAGGCCATGATGATGGTGCTGGCAGCAGAACACAGAAGATGAAGTTAGAGAACACTCTTTATCAGATGCTCCCACTCTCTGAAATAATCACAGCAGCAGAGGCAGACATAGGCTGCCCTGGGAAATCAGGCACTGCCTTCCACTACCCGCAAGCCTGGCGGCACCGCAGCACATTGCCAACAGCGTAGAAAAGTTCAACTCTTGAAATAGCTGCCACGGTGGAAAACAGGTAGACTGCACTGGGCCACAGTTACAGAAACAGAGCAGAGATTTTACTTTTCAAAATACTACTGCTGTCATGCAAAATGACTCTGGGGTCAGAACTCTCCAGCAAAGCAGTCAAAAATGAAAGCAGTTAATTTGTCATTACTGAGTTTATCAGCCAGAATAAAATGAAGTGTGCAAGAACTGTACCTTATGAAGCCTCAGATAAATGGTAATTTGCTCTGTGAAAAGTTCATGAGGCAAAAACAAGACCTTTGATACACAATACAGTGTGGCTAAGAGAGGACAAGGGTGGCAGTGCCTCTGAGAACAAGCTTCCTTCTGTGTCAGAATTCAAAGTTTCAACTAAGATGAAAGTGAAATTTTTTATGTCTGCTTATGTTTGTACTAAGTGAAAGGTGATGCAGATGAAAACTTCCAAGAAAATGGCAGCATGACATTATTAAATAATAGGAAACCAGGAGCCCAAAAAATAACATCAAGAAAACGATCATGCGAGACAACAGTGGGCTAATGCAAGCCCTGTATGCCCATATATCTTGTGAGCTCATCAGCTATCATGACCTTGATTTTTGCACAAAGTGTTAAGGTTTGTTCCATTTTCATACTTTCCACTAATTTTCCACTTCCTATGTATTCAACAGAACTACTTCTTTGGAATAGAGTCCATATATTCCCTCCATGTGGTTCAGGATAGCATGTCACAGCTGCCTAAACTCCTGGCATGGCCTTACACCTTTCAGTACAGGATTATGACATCTTTCAGCAAAGCATTTTTGAGTTTAAATGGTTTGTCTCAAGGCTCTCAGTAGGGAACTGCGGGGTTTCATGAATCATTGCAAAGATGGAAATACCTGCTGTCAACAAACAATCAGATCGCAACTGTTTCACATAAAACCAGAGGACAGATGTATCCGGAATGGTCCCACTTGGCATTGCTTTACCAGTGGCTCAGAAAGCAAACAGCTGTGGGGAAGTCACAAGACCACACACCCTGGATGAATAAAGTGTTTCCACTATGATTGCTTATGTGTTCTTCTCATGAAGTTAACTTCGATTTTCACTATTAGGGCCATTGATCTGATTTCCATCTTGCTATCTATGTCTTGCTCCACATCCATATGACACAGGCCTAACTTCCACATAGCCAAAATATGCCACAGAAACAACAGCTCCTTGTTTGTCTTCATTATGAAGATAGCTGCAAATGGGTATGTTCCACCAACCTCTGTTTGCACTGGACATTGTCTGAGAGACTGGAGAGCACCAAAGCAGAGGAACTCCCCAGAGACCACAAGCAAGGATGTCTCCATGGTGACAGCATGTTTCAGATGTGTTAAACATGATTACCGCATATTATTTTAGAAGAAGGATGAAGACAAAGACATCATCCAGATAGGGAGACAGCAATGCGGTATTTCAATAATTTTTAATACTTTTAAAAATACATACTAATTCGACTGCACTAAGACTCAACAGAAATGCAACTGATGGAGCACCAGAAAAAAGGCACTTCCAGTTTTCATGGAACTAGCAATGGAAACTGGTGATGATGTTTTGACAAGATAAGCACTTAGGTGCTTTGTTAATCAGCTTTTGAAACATGAATTTTAACACTTTGGAGAAAAAAAAATTGTTTTAATGAACTCCACAATGAGAGATGAAGACTGTTCACGCGATTACCCATTTTTCTTTGTTACATTTCAAAAAGCACATATATGATACAGACCTAGTGATGGCTAGAGTATGTCCCAGAGGTAACTCCTTCATGAAAACATCTTTCAGGGAATAACTGACGATATTCTGTGTTGTATTAGCAGAGAATGGCAAATACTAGTCTATGCAACTGGCAATTTTTTTTTTTTCTGGATTTTTTTTCACTCTCTTCCTCCTCCTTCCCCCTTTATATTCCTAGATTTATTTTCTTTTACAGTTCACATGCCAAGGTCCTATATAAGTCTCAAAACTGTAGCCAAAATTCTGAATTCCAGAGTAATGCAAAAGACTATTGAGAAAAAAATTTTCTTTGTAGTTCTTCCATAACTTATATATATACATACTTAGTAAGTTTTAAATATGAAAGAACTTCATTAACCTTTCTCCAAAGTCATGCAGAGGTAATATTACATGAAATAGTTTTCCCCCTTTATATGGGGTTTCTTTTAAAATAAATACCTCAAATACCTGAAGTGGAGACTTCAGGAATGAACAAACACAACCAGTTCTACAAACACCATCTGTTCTCCTTCTTAGGACCAAGAAAACCTTTTAGGGTGCTCAACAGACTTCATTTTTAAGAATCATGATGAAGCGATAACCCACTATCTGTACAGTGCATTCTTAGGAGGAGATGAAATCTCTGTTCTACACAGATTACAGAGAAATGCACATTATAAACAACGCAGTTGTAATTTAATGGAACTAGGATGGAACTAGGAGCCACATCACAGACACATTCTCACTGCGTGAATAAAGGAACTGGTTTCATCTCTAAGAAAAGTATATAGTTACATAAATACATTATATGGTACCAAGGTTAAAACAATCTCCATCTCCAAAGTAGGACATTCTCAAACAAAGCATTACAACTTTCTTGCCAGCATTTCTTTCAAAAACATTGCTCTACATTAGAGCTCAAGGCTCCATATGGAATGAGGGCAGACAGTTGTTAAAAGGACACAAGGTCAGACAATCAGACATTTGCTGTACAAGCCACAGAAGAAAACAACAACAAAAACTACTGTCTTTTACTCACAGATCCCTTTGTTCACTCCCCTATCCTCATCCACTAGCAACTTCACATTTTCAGGCTGAGTTGTAATGGACGCAAGACAACTATTATAGTAATAAAGTAAATTTATAGCTTTTGTTCTGTTGTATTACACAACACAGGACAAAATAACACAAACATTTATTTCCTGGAGATGATGTTACAGAAGCAAAGCTATGGTAACAGATGAGTAAGGTCTTTCTTTCCAGTTTAAGTAATCCCATATCTGCTACTTTGACACACAAAAATTCCAGCAAACCTATCACCTAAAAAATGAACTGTCCCCTGAAAGTCCGGTTTGAAACACAAAAGTCAGCAAGTGCTTTTTTATCAGCTTGGGATCATGCCTCAGGAGACTTATATAGCTATTAAGTCTCTCTTCAGGTGCCCAAGGAAGTTAGAAATTCAAACGGCTTTTCAAGAAGAACAAACACATACTCCAAACCTATTAAAACAATTTAGTGAGCACTAAATACAGTAATTCCCTGTTGCAATTATATTAATGATGGTGCAAGGGAACTTCACATCAAGAAGTCTCAGAAAAATCTGATAGTAGTTAAATACGATGGAAGGCTACTAAAGGCAATCTGCATTTATTTTATTTAAACCAGCTGCATAAAAGTTCTGAAGGAATAAGATACAGTTATTACCATAAGTAATACTAGAAGTTGCTCAGATCCGATTTGTAGCCATTTTAAACCGAAACATTTGCACTCAAGAGCCAAATAGAAGATGCAATTATCACAGCTTACCTTTATTTATTTATTTAAAGGCGTCCAGCATTCTGGTGGAAGTTAACATTTTTAAAGAGACTATTCTCAAGTAAAACATGAATGTATTTTTCCCTTAAGGGTAAAACAATCACACAGCAGGTTTTAATCAAGTGGTTTACATTCCCCTACCCAGAACTCTCCAACTACAAGCGTCACAAATAATATCTCTTTTCAGATATCAACAGGCTAAGAAATGCCAGTTGTAATTACAAACTTTATGAAGTCAACAAACGCATTCATAGTAACAACCACTCCTTACCCCCATGAACTGTCATAAACCCTGGCTAAACCTAATGGATTCAGCTCTTCTGTAACCATACTCTAGCAGTTGTCAAGAATCTGTTCTGCAAATTCTTTAAAAAAAACTAATTAAATGGCATCAATCTAGCAAGTAATTGTAATCTACAGATTCTACAATAACTTGAATGAGGGAAACGTAAATTGAAAAATGATAGCCCTGTTATCAAATTAAGAAATACTATAACCAGTAATCTCACTTCGCAGACCTCCAGCAATTATATAGGAAGAGCCATGATTTGTTTCCAAGTTGTGTGTCAAATGTGGGGCAGCATAGTTGCATCCCTCAATAACAGTATTTCATAGCCCTTGAAATTCACTAAACACCAAATTACACATTCATTCATTCATTCATTCAGTCATCACCTCTCAAAAGAACCACCTCAGTATTTATAGAGTAGTCTTTCTAGAGTAAAACGTATCTGGCCTGAACCCACAACCGGATCTTCTAAGCTGAGTTCTGGGTTAGACTGTTTTACGTGCACAGTGACAAGTCAAACCAATTTCCATTAGATTTACCATATGTCACTTATACCTTCTGTCTCCAGTGTTTCACAGTACTACCTCTGCTGTCCCCAGACTCTTCCCTGCCCGCGTCAATGAATCCACTGTAAATCCCACACATGCTATCCTCAATTTTCACACATATCCCAGGACATCCCATTGCTTTAAATATGCAACCCTATGCCTGTTACTGGCCAGGCAGAAACAGCCTTGTTCGAGCTCCCCATCCACATCAACCAACTGCGAAATAAAGGCAAACTCCACAGCTCTCCCTCTCACTCACTCTGCAGAGCCAATAATCCCCCCAATCCCAAAAGCTGCATAAAGTTTCTGGAAACCTACTATCGTTGAGATTTTAACTCCACTGTGGAATCGTAGCATGGATCTGCCAACACATTCAAAAGCTATTAGAAGGAGATACAGTGGTATTTAAATTTTGTTCTGAGAAAACCTAAGAAAATAACCAACTTCTGTCATCTTCCAGGAAGGGCTGGGTAAGAGTTACTGTAATCACTTGTGTGCCTACATTTAAAAAAAAAAAATTAAAAATTGTTACGCATGTTGCTACCTCCATGGTGTATTAATTCCTCCAGCCATAACCTTTGTAGAGAATGAAGAAGCAATGGTGATTTGACCTGATGTGGCTTCCCCTCTTCTACTCCCCCATAACCCATTGCAGCATAATTGTAAAGACAAAAGCAGCAACATTCAAAACCTTAAAACCAGCAATAGCCTGCTCTAGCAGCCTCTACTTTCCTAAGCATGTTTGCAGCAGCATGACTGCCATCCTGGGAAGGGTTTTCCATCTGTCTGTTGTACTGTGGAAGCCTCCCTACCTAGCAGTGCACACACAGTAGCATTCTATTTTTCAGCATGTTACAGATGCAGCAAGACCACTCTTCCTTTTTTAAGCAAACAGGACAGAATGTTCAGTGACACTAAAACTGAGAAATTGTTCCAGTTACTATCTGTTTTCAGTCACATTCTCTTGCTGTCGTCATACACCTGCTTCACTTCCTGTAACTACGGAACAAAGATCTAATGACAAAAAATGCTACTTCATTGCAAATCACAATAATTCAGCCTCTTGGTGCTGGGACTTGAAACTGCTGATGGGGGCCAAACACTCATGACACACATGCCAAACTTACAAAGCTGCATATGATTCCAACAGCCCTGGCACGCTTCCAGCTGTGCTGGGTCACAGAATGACATGGGAAGCCACCAGATTGTTACTGAGACACCAAAGACAGAGCAATTCCAAAATACAACTGAGGAAAGGGTGGAAGCTGAGCACCTAAACTATGTCAAGGGTTATAGGGTATTTATGCCACAAGCTGTAGCAGGATTTTTCCATTTTGCCTCTCTTGCTTCAGCTATTGAAGCAATACAGTAAGAAAAAAATACCAAGCTCTTTTTCATAACCTTAAATAAGTGATGAAAGCTGTGAGACAAGAGGGTTCATGATTCAAGTTTTAAAATTCAGGTCTTGCCTATTCTATCAGACCACAGCAACAAAGAACCAGTGAAACAATGAAATTGCAATATAAAGAAACAGCAGAGTGAATTACAATTAAACTCTGTTTCACTGCTTTCTTCTTTCTGAATCTAATTCCTAATCAACATTTTGGGAAAGCAATCTGTGTTAACGGTTCAAAAATTTAGATCTTAAAGTGAAGAACAAGATCTTGCAGTCAAAACTTGAGTTCCATAACAGGCTCTCCATTAGGACTCTACCTAATACATCCCACCAGCCCTATATGAGGCAGCAAAAGCCATTACATTTAAAATAAGATACCTGGAAGACTAATTATTCCACCTAACTCTCAAGGCAAACGCCTTTATGTTCTCAATTAAGAACTTGAGGCAGAGAACACTTAAAACTATGTTCAGTCATTTCTTTAACATTCAGTGCTTCAAGATCTATGACAGGTACTACAGTTTTAAAACTGAAATTGAACTGAATAGTTCATAAAACGAAGCATTCAGAACAAACCAAGGTTTCTTTCATCTTCTGGTGGTTTGCTATATACTGATTCTGGCAGTGTTGTTCAATAGCAAAGTACTGACAAAAAGACTGTTGCAGAGAATCACTCTACCCTGCAGTACACATGAATGAACTATTGTTTCAATTTGAAATCTGATTAAAACTCTTAATTTTGATGATTTATTGCATTCCTTCATGGATTTTTCTGGACAGAGCTACTGATGAGCAGTAGTTTGCCAGCACCGAAGCTTTCAGTTAGTTCAACAGATATGCTTCAGCTCCTTCTAACAAACTCATAGTGTCAATCTTTATTGCTTTAGCTACTGTCAAACAAAATTCAGCCTTGTGGTCTAGGTAAGTTTGTTTAGAACACAGACCAATGGCTATTTGAATGTCTGGTCAATTAAACTGTTCTCCTGAGTCTGGAAACAACATGTAGAGAGTGAAGTCTCTTAGCTGAGGTGAAATGGTCTTTTATAACTCATATGATGTCATCCTCATCATTACCTTCTCTCAGCAGACTGCAAAACAAAGATGTCAACATGAAAGAAAGTACAAGAGTACAAGGAAGATAAGAAAAAGAGAATTCAGCGAGACATGACTCCTGGAAATTAGAAAACCATGGTTCGATCCTCATCTGCCCATTCTAAACATCTAGGACAAACTTCTTGTATTTGCCCTGCTTCAAAAAGCTGATAAATGATAACTGTCCCATTCAAAACACTCTGAATTTATGACAGGACGGATGGAGAGCACATTATACAAGAAGCTGCTGTTAGGAGACAAATATGTCGGTTCCACTTTTATCAACTCTTGGCACTACTGGCTGTATCTTGAGAGCATAGTTTTTTTCACATATACTATCCTCACACTTTCCCTCAGAAAAAGGGAGAACAGCAGGACACCGCAAATATACTGAATAGAGAAAATGGGGGGAGTTGAGAGATCAAATGGAGTTTCCTCATACTGCCCTCTAACCTGCTCTGGCTTGGTTTTTTTTTCCTTTTAAATACAGATAAATCTGGAGATATTCAACAGGAAATGCAATGCCGGTTTCAGCATCAGCAGCACCTAAATCCCAAATTTCCCCTTTAGCTCTAAAAGATATCTTCTGATAAAGGTTACAAGCCAACAGCCAGAGAAGGACAAAGCTCTGTTTATTAATGCAATAAAAATACACTGACTCTGCGTGTCATACTGCAGTAACGTGCACTGAAACACTGTTTTGCTTCCTAAAAAAAGTGTTCTCTTTTAGCACTACTAACAGCAATCGTACACCAAGACAAAACACTGCAGCCTTGTCACCACTTACTCACACACCACCGAAGACGTCTTTATCAATCTGGATACATTCTCCCAAATTACTGTCAGAGGTTACTCTGTTTAATACATGAGAAATAGTGGGATATAAATATTTATAATGTACAGCCTCCATAGTCTATTTCTGCTTTTTTTGTACTGGACTTCTGCTACCAATGGTAACCCACCAATGGAAACCCAATGGTTTCCAACTCACACTGGAAACCCAGCATCAAAATCACAATGTTTACAATCTGATTTATTCTCAGGCAGTGCATAGAAACTCCTCAAAGAGAGCTTGGTGAGGACTTCATTTGAAGCAGCCACTCAAAAGATATTGCTCATTCTAGAGCTGTAGCAACAGCCATGAGAAATATACAAACACAAAGCTCAAGGTTTTTTGTGAACATCGTAAGTCCAAAAAATCCCCCTTTTTTCTATTAATTTAAAATGCAACATAAGATATAACTGTGACATTTCTGCTTTGAATTGGGATTGGTTGAAACCAGCCAGTGCATTTAAAAGTTGGAAGTGGAAGGAGAAAAAGAAAAGGAGAAAACATGAGATTTGCTTTCCTTCCTAATAACCAGAAAACAAGAAACATAAGAGAATGCTAAGAGTCAGTTAATGTCATCCTGGCCAAAACAGGGAGAAAAGGTTGAAACAGGCTTCTCAGAAGTACAGCAAAGAATAACTAAGATGAGAAAATTCTGTTCTTGTACAGCCATAAATTAGCTAAACCCAAATTAGTTCATGTTTTTCTAACTTCAAACTGTTGAGCTGAATCTTTCCAAGAGGAGAAGAGGATCATCTTGTTCCCAGAGACGAGTTCCTGATGTTATCAACCCTCAGCAAGGAAGGCAAATTTGCACTAGTTACAACATCCTAGTTCAAGTGCTGGAGCTTTCACAAGATCTGCCTGAAAAGTCTGGGATTCAAAAGTTGCACGGAAAGGGCACGGCCAAACAACCTGACGAACTGTCACGCTTACCTACCTCATATCCTTTCAAAAAGGGCAGATCAGCTTTACAAAAGTGGTCTTTTTGACCTGCTAGTGAAAATAACTAGGAACAAACCATTGGTTCTGGACTTCCACATCTATTTTAATCGTAGAGCCAGCAGCATCAAGGTGGTCGTGAACTACCCTGTGGGTTAAATCTAATTTACTTTGTTCTACATTTCTGCCCCCTGTGCCCTGCCACATGCTGACTTGGGCAGGCTGCTGTACGAACTGGAGCTGAGCCCAGCTAAAGCTACCTGAAACTTCATTACACGCTACTATCCCTGCACTGTAGCAAACTCCATTCCCCTTTCTCCATCACCACTTCCCAACCCTGTTGCCTCGTTAGTGCAGCAACAGCTTCATGGCAGGGATGAGACATCTTGGGGTAAAACTCACTTATTTTCACAGGATGACACTCTAACGGGGGACATGAGGTTTCTTTGCACCTCAGTTTGTACAGGGTACAACTCCTCTCACTACAGCAGCAACAAGAAGATGCAAAGGGTAGAAATACTGCAAACTGGGGTTCCATGAAGTGTTAATCTGGGACAAAATTCACAGTTGGTTGCTTCTGTTCAGGAGAAAACCACAAAATTTCATTCACTGGGGACTTCACATTTGGCAATCTGTGCTAGCACAGTTTCAGTGTAGGTTTGCAAAACATTTTGAAATGTTTCTATCTATAGTGTAACCAGCTTTTTAAAACATTGTTTTAATCAGAAGACCGTACTTCTGCATACTAATTTTTATTGCCAGTTTCACTTACATACATAAAACAGAAATGCCACCAAAGCCCAATGAAAACATGTATGAAATTTCCCTATGAAGGTCATTGTGCAATGAAAAAGGGTTATAAATGACACAGTCCATCAACATTTAAAGCCTGCAAATAAGAACAATTAAGATCAACTACAAAAGGGAAGTTAAACAAAAATCACAGGGAAAGGAATCACACCTTCAATTGATTTAAGAGGGCAGCAGAAACCCTGGCATGTGATTTACTGGCAGAAACTAAACACTCCAGTGTGGGCTAGTTGTAAAGAAAAAATATTGTCATTTTTTTTCCAGTTTGAAGTCTAGTGCACTGAATCTTAAGAAAGTACAGGTTCACTCAAAGTGCAGGCTTCTTTTGATGTTAAAGGGGAAAAAATTAGCCTCCTCCATATCTTCTATATTAAAAGTTCATTGAAGGAAAGCTAAACATTTCATTCACTGGGATGGTTCTGGTTTTTGTCATTTTTGCATAGTTAACAAGATCATAATTCACATAGGTCACACATTGTAAATATCCTCACTATATTGTTTTCCTTTCCTCTATAATTAGACCACCTTTTGTTACCAAGAATCCTATAAACTGTTTAACTGTGAATGGTTGTAAACTGCTCGTATTAAAAATTAGGCATCTCCTCCTCCCAACTTTGTGCAACGAGAACTGCATCCAAAAAAACCCCCCAACTATGGCATATAAAATCAACATTACATCTCTGACACCTCCTTCTGCAGGGATTTGACCCACATTACATCATCTGCACACTTTATACAGCTTCTGTCTTTTTCTCCATCCACACAAATTACTCTTGCCTAGGCATCTACCAGCAAAGGGAGACATACAAGCTTACTGGCAGCAGAACAGATTCAACCAGTTCAGCCGCTGTGGAAAATAAAATCACTCAATCTTCACCAGAGCTGCAGGAAGGACACCACAGCAGCTATTCCAGTGGCTTCTTGGAGGCAAATGCAAAAGATGCCCAAGTCCTGCCTGCTCAGCCAGCACACAGCAGCAGCCAGGGAGCCCAAGAGAAAAGACAAGGTTTCCCAAAAGCCGAAACATCTCAGTGTTGCTCTGCTCTTCCTTCTACTATTCTTGTCCTGTAAAATTAAGGTGCTTTCCCTAACTAGAAACAAAGGTAGTCCTTCAGGGAATTATGGCCCCATGTCTGAATGACCTGAGCCACTGCTGCCCCCCACAGGTATTTCCAGGGTTTTATTCAGTGTGTTTGCATCCTGCTTCTGGTCATCCTCTACTCCTTGAAATCAAGCAGCAGCAGCAGCCACAGCACGCTATGTTCTTTTGCATTACAAGTTACAGTGCATATTTATTGGAGTAAGTAGAGTCATGAGACCTAGGCAGAATTATTTTAGCTTATGGGTATTAAAAACCCATGAACTGACAAGGTTCACTGAAGCATTTAGTAGGATTCATAGAGCCTACCAGCGAATTTTCAAGCAGGCTTCTTATGAAGGGTACAGTCCTCTTAAGCACACAGATTCTCTGCAAAGGATAGTTTGAACTGCTTACAGCTGTCATAATCTGAATTGTTTTCTACAGTGTCAGTAGTGATCAACACGCAACAGCAACAGGCTTGCAAAAATTCTCAGAAACCTGCTGTGCTTATTCTCAGGTCAAAAGGACAAGAATAGGGAATGTATGTGTGTCATTCTGGGAAACACAACACCTCCAGGTTATTTTTTTTTCCTACCTCATCTGCAAAGAAAACAGAACCTCATCTGAAAAGAAAAGAGAAAGGGAAAAAAAAGAAAAAATTGTGGAAGAAATCTGTGTGGATGACCCCATCATTCACCCACCTACTGGAGATTAAATTATATTCCTGCAGTTAAACATGGGTTTGTTGTTTTCTTTTAATTGTGATTTTGACAACAGCTGCTCTTTGACACACCCTGCATAAATTCTGATGCTATGAGTAAATGTCTTCCAGCAGCACACAGCGAACTCTCATCCACTATTTAAAGGCAGTCTTAAAACCCCCATGTTTCTGCCCAAAAGGGTGGATTTTGAATTAACAAAGCATAGCCATTATATTCTAAAGAAAAATACATTTGAAGAAGCAACTTCAGCTCTCTTAGATTTCAGGTCATTTGGTCAAAGAGAGATTATGAATTTCCACAGCTCAACCAGGAAGAGCTGCAGGGTTGCAGGCTGCTTTTTTTTTTCCTGGTGGCACTGTTAATGCTACAGCTAAGACAGCTATAAAGGAAGGTGAAGACAGACAGGATTGTACAATGAAGACAGATCTGAATTCCCATAATTAGGCGGGACGGGGGGCGGACCCAACCCAAACCACCCAAACCTGAAAAATCTTTTTCAGATGAAACAGTAATATTACTCAGAAGTAGAATGTAATAGAGCAGAAAATAATAGATCAAAAAAGATGCTAAATCCTTGAGGGGATTATAGTCTCAATTAAGCAGTATAGGAACAGCATAAATTTTCAGTAAGTACCTCTATGCTCTGTTAATTTGCTCAGGACTTTGCCATAATAGAACACACAGAGCAAAAAGCCACCGAGATTTGCATTGCAATTAAGTGGCTGCTTCCCAGCACATTTCACTGAAGGAGTCAAACAGCTCCTGTGACCACTGTGGGTGCAGATACCAGACAACATATCCCTGGCGCTAACAAAAGTATTTAAAAAAGGTGCCAAGTTGCTGCCTTTCCTGGTATCACAAAACAACTGTGAAGCTCAGTCCAACATTCATTTGTAAACTTCAAAGAATATTTTTAAAGCATTTCATTATCCAATTAACAAAAATTCTGAGAAGCTTCCCCACTTCCTGTTCTCTACCATATTTCACAGTTAAAGAAAAAAACAAAGAGGAAAAAAAAGGTCCTATAAAAATAAAATAGCATTTGATGCACTACCATCATTATAATAACTAAAAGAAAACAATCTCTGCTGCAAACTACTTTCCACTTGTAATAAAAACCTTGGTTTTCTCCTTTTAACCCCCATTAAAAGATCAGAGGGAATGCTGACATACAAGATTTGGCAGGCACTCAAGAAAGACTGGGTACCCCATCAGACATCTCTTGTTCTAAAACACTAGACATCAAGTAAAAAATGAATCTTGGCCTGATATCAGACCTTAATAGTAATATACAGTAATTTAGCTCTTCATAAATGAAAACGTTCAACCTTTTTACATTTTACCTTCAGCAGAAGTGAAGAGAAAGGGAAGAGTAATTTAATATTGAAAAACAGCTTGCTAAACGGGTAATCTCATTATTAGACTCCTTTCATCTTGCTTGGAGCACCAATACGGTTTATGGATAAGAAACCTGTATTTGGATATAGTGATTTACATGAATGTCTAAATTAACATTATTTCCCTTGAATCTTGGTTCATATCCCACTTTCAGTTATACTCTTTTGCCAGGTTCTTTTTTGCCTGGCAGTTTTTTTCCTGGTCTCCTCTTTCCTATAAGAGAGAAGTATTTTCTAATGATAAATATGATTTAGCCTAGCCTGTCATAGAGTATGAAATATTTTTTGTATAATCAGAAGAAACATCCCAACTAGAAGCTGGTAAATCACCTTTACCTTTGGTACAGTGCAAAGCTTAATACCAATACTGTAAATCATGTCAGCACTGAGAGAAGGCCAGCTTGCTAACGTGATTAACAATGCTCACATAGTACAAGCCTTGGAAATTTAAATTATTCCAAATTCCCATTCAAGTCAGTTCCATCAAGCCTTATGCTGTGCTCTTCATTTCTTCTGATACAAAAAAAAAAAAAACCCAAACCCCCTCAAGAAAACCAGGAGCCATGAAGTTAAATAAAAGCACCCACAATCACTGCAGCCCTAGATAAGCCCTATGGATGATTCTGTTGGCAGAATACCAACAGCGCATTTTCTTAATGGTTTGGAAATCTAAGGTCTTAATTGATTCAAGAAGAGAATCTGTGGCCATTCCTATGGGAGTAGAAAATACAGTCTTGAGCTCTTCCAAGCCATGACCACCCTATCAGCCGTGAATTTATAGCACTGAGGTACCTTACACCATCACCCACTCCTCACACATGGAGATGTCTGCCTTGCAGGCTCAGGTAGGTGTATGGGTAGCTGTGAAGGAAATCAGATCTGACAAAAAATAATCTTTTTTTTTTTCCCAGAAGTAACTATAAAGACAAAACCAAGATTTTACGGTCTGGTTAGACTTAATGCTGGAAGTCACTGCTGAACAAACACAGCAGTTGTATTCCTCCCACAGAGAAGTCCCTAACTTACTAAAAATGTATGCAAATACAGACACCTTGAATTTATTACAACCCTGCAATACCTTAAAAACTTTGTTTGGCAGGTAATCCTACAAAGACTTGTTTGTTTTCTCCAGAAAAATAATACTTTAATATAAAGTGGAGTTTCCTCTTTCAATACTGTAGAAAATGTGGACCATTTGACAGTTATTCCAATACTAGTATTAACAATGGCAAAATAACAATCCCAAAAAAAGTCGCTGAATTTAAAAAGAAATTACTACATTGGTATTAAACACAGCCTGTTCTTATACATGGGATTACCATACTGTGTATAAGTGCTACAATGTATTCCTTTGACAAAGCATGTACATAATGAGAGTGCTTATTATGGACATTTTCAAGAGCACAACAGTAATTACATTCCAAAGGCTCAATAAAGTCAACAGGAATTGACATTTAGCTACCATGTGTATCTCAAAAAATAGTCATCCATCACAATGTAAACTTGGGAAGATAGTAACTTCCAAGTATTACCACAAATTTAATATAGCATTAATTAGCTATCAAGGTTGTTTGCCATAACTGAAATTTTCATTTCATGATGAAAGACAAGTTTTTATGTTTTGCACAGTCTTCATAAGAGATTGCTAGTACTGCAAATCATAAGGTACTGGAGATACTTCAGAAGTAGTGGAGACTTAATTTTGAAAGAATGCAAGAACAACTCTTAATTGGGAGTCTCTCAGCAATATGGTCAATAAGCAAACAGTCATGACGGGGTTACTGAAACAATTAAAAACCCTGGCAATAATTAGATTTTGCACACTCTGCCCAAATTTAGAACACACAGAGAGTATCAGCGTTACTAAGTTCTACTATGAAAAGCAAGAAACTATGTTTTGTTTGCTAAATACCTAGAAGCACAAGAGTGAAACATGCATTATGAAATATTAAGAGGTATTTTCTCAGATTCCAGGTCTAATTTCCCTTCAAAGCATTAATAAGAGAGATTCCAACCAGCCAGCCCACAGGGTTCAGTTGAAAATAGCATCATACAACTAAAAAAGGTGTTCTACAAAGAGGGAATGTGCTGCTTCTTGTGAGCAGTAGAATTATCCCAAGACATGCACGCCTTATTTATTTTGGGCAAAACTTGCCCTAAATCACTCATGTAGACATGTTTAATGCTTCCCCTCCTTCCCGCTGTACTGCTGCGTGCTAGAAAGCCACAAAGGGTACCTAAGAAACTTTTAATGAGGTACTACAGTAATATGGGGTTCCACACCCTGCCCTACTACAGATGTACTACTATCCAAAGATTTAGAATAGCTGTAAATTAACTATAGTTGGAAAGCAGATGTTCTCAGGATTCATGTAAGCCCCATTCAGAGAGCCCCACTGCTTTTACCTCTTACAACACAGATCAGCTCTTAAGGAAGGGCGTGAGATATCTTGAAAGAACATCACATCTCCCATCACTCCAGCCCGTAACAGGGGATGGATTTGCTTGGTATTTCAAATATTACAGCTATCCATGTACTGACAGCATCCAGGAGAGGGCAGGAAGGGAGGGAATTTCCTTCTAGGACTAAGTGCAGAAAGCTAGGAGCAGTTGCAAGATATTCACAGACACAGTCAAACAGAGGAGGAATTTGAACTATTTGGCAGTCACTGCTCAAGAGAGAGCCAAACCGAGAGAATACAAGTAATATTTTGCAAGGCTCAGGTGCAGTTGCAGCACAAAAGAAGAAACCTGCAAGAACTCGTTTTGTACTTGCATTGTTAAATGTAAAAGTAGTATTTCAAGTAAATGTTATAGAGAAGTATTAGGAGTACTTAAGATTACAATCAACTACAGGCTTGAACATTACATATCTAATATAGAAAGAAACTGTAACTGGTTCAGACATATTACACAAGAAGTTGCTGTAATATTTCACAAACATGTGATATTGCAACAAATAAATCAGCCTACAAATTACAGAGATTTTAATAATCACTGCAGTTGTGAACAGGATTAAAATAATGTGATGTATTTACTAAGGTCCCCAAATCTGACTCCCTGACCATTCACCTCTGTTAATAGGAACGAGAAAAACATGGAGATTAATTTAGAAACATTCATGTACAAAAGGCTGCAAATGCTGCTAAATTTTTTGCTTTGAAGCAAACAGAATGAAAAGAAATTCCCTCCTCTCAAGATAGCACAAGTGCAAGTGGAATTACACTACCAGTACTTTAAATAGTAATAGGATCAAGTTTGGGTGGTGTACAAAACAACACAAAAGGCATAGAACAAGCACATACAGAGAATTAAAAATATCAAAAATATCTTCACCAAATATTGCCAAGAAAAACTCGAACAATTACTTGTGTGTTGTGTAGATACTTAAAGTACATTTATTTCTGGCTGTATGGCTGGCTATATATTAAAAAAAGTATACCTTTTGCTCATCTATCAGCTAGCAGAAAAACAAAGAACCTCTCCCCTGCCCAGTATAATTTATAAATACAGTTTTATACTATCTATCTATCTAAAAATTATAATCATTTTTTAAATAAAGAAAAATACATCTGGAATTTCAGCTATGCAAGCAGTTTCTAAATATACAGAGAAAAATCAGAGCAACAGATTACTGCCCTTATTTGTGTGTGAACAACCAAACCCAGATTTTACAGCTGTCTAAGTTAGCTCCCTGCAAATTCTGATCACAATTTTTTTTCTCAGCAGCACTTGTTAAACCTGCATTTGATTTATTTTCAGTAAATGAGCACCTTCTTTTACATGGCTGTTACATTACCCCAGCATTCACACCATCAAGCATTGCTGAGATACAAAATACCAAACACTAAGTAAGAAATACACAAACACAAGCATGGCCTTGAAATTCCATCTGCATGTTTTTGAAAACATTACTGTTCTCTGTGACAGTTCATAAGTAAGTCCACTATCACTACTAACTAATGTACTCAGTGACCAAAATTCAGTCTTTAATATGGTGACTTTGTCAGGAAAAGGAAAAAAATATCATAAACAGACTTATTTCTCAGCAGCAGTTAACAGCATTTTAGAGTAAAATGGAATACAGAAAAATACCAAGATCTCCCATTCATCTTCTACCTTCTTTAGGTTTTTATGATTTTTTTGAGGCTCTTATGCAGGAAAAAAACCCCTCTGCTCTTTCTCTCTAGGCATAAACTAGCCTGTCAAGCATAGCTACCTTGACCTACTCTTCCTTAATGAATTGGTTTTGGTGGGGTTTTTTTGGGTTTTGTTAGTTTGTTTTGGTTGGTTGGTTTTTTTTTTTTTTTTTCTCTTTAAGAACAATTATTGTCTTCTGCACAAAATAACCAGCACACTGATGCTTGTCAGAGTAATTTTGGATCCATATTTTGGTTAAGGAGGGCATCAATAATCATAGTGCTCATTTTGTCAGAGTTGAGTCAAGCTGACGTTACCCACTTTCCCCACGCAAAACTTGACCAAAAAGAAAAAAAAAGGGGGGGGGGGAGGCAGCATTATATACTTATTTCTGCCATTAGTCATCTTTCTCCAGTGGCTTCAAATGAACCCTCACTGAGCTTTTTCTTTTTCCTTTGTAGTCAGTGTACAGTTTAGACTAAAGTATTAGTATTTTTTGCTAACTACTTGTTCATATGTGTACATGAAGTTTATGCTCACCTGTATGTTAATATGATCAAACAACACCAGATTTAAAACTTAATCAAAGCCTTAATTTTATCTTTTTTGGGGGATGTGAGTAAGTCAAGTCATATTTTGATTAGAGTGTTTCTTCTGGGGAGTTCTAGGGAATGTCTAGGGAAATTCAGTGGGAACTTGTCCATTTGAACACTTGCAGGTGCTTGTCAGTGCAAGGAAAGAAATAAATTGAAATTAAAAACTTCCTTCGAGTGTAACACATTCTCAAGATTCCCCTACAATATCAATCTAACCTCACCTTTCCAATCCTAAATCCACCACAATAGGATAGATGTTTCTAATTGTTTGGGGGATGTTGTGCACGTATTTTGTAGTACTTTGCATGTTATTGAGATAAATCCAGCAATTTAAAGCTGCAGAATAGGTTTTCCCTTCAAAGGATGGATTTCTGTTAAGTCCTTATCTGCATACAGATGTTTATTTATGATCCTATTACCTGCAAAATTGTGACCAGCACTTTCAAATATTCCTTAGGGTTTCAATTGTGAGAGTTAACAGGCAAGAACAAAAGCAGTATTTTAAATAGCCTGCATTGAAATTTTATGCCTACGATGAATTGCGCTCTAAGAAGTGCCCCAAAAGTAATCAGGAAAAGAATCCTCATTTAAGGTGCAAAACTGCTTCTAGAGAAAAAGCAGTGCCCCGACCCTGAGTCCTTCATCCCACAGTCCCTGTCAAACAGCATGGCAGCTTTCCCTGTGATAATATATGAACAGGAAAACTTCAAAGCAGCATCACGGCTTTGAAACTGTAGTTTAAGGGCAAAAGATGATTGCTTAAAAGGACAAGAAGTTTTCAGTAGTACTACAAAGCAGGAACAACAGGTTTAGGTTGGCAACCAATGGTTTGAGTGCTAACCTGCCACAAAATCCTAAAACCAATTAACACCACACACAGCCAAACACAATTCAACACCAAATTCTAAGCAGTCTTACAATTTCACCTGAATAAATACACTTTCTTTAAAGAAGCAGAAACCTCCTGTCCACATCCACCGTTCTACCTTTCTTCCTAATCTAACGAGGTCAAAGAGAATGGATGAAACCATAGAAGACTCCAGTTATTCCAAAGCAATATACAGCTGGTATACACATTAGTACTATTTAAATATCAAAACAACAACAAAAGGCTACCACAGTTTATTTTTGTTTAAAAGAGACATGATGCAGTGAAGTAACAATTAAGCAGTTCAACGGGAGGTATCCGTTTTAGCAGGATGCTGTATTCACTGGATAGAACAAAACTCAAGCACCTAATAACACATTTATCCTCCCAGAAGTATTTTTCAAATTAATATGTAAATAAATGTTTTTAAAATACAGACATGTTGCAACACCAAGTATCCATCTTTCTAGTGAAGGTTTCACTATTAAAAATCACCAGAGGACTTCCTCCCCAAGTAACACCTACCACTAAATACTGCACAAGTTATGACAGTGCTTTTCCTCTTTTAATTTCTTTTTCTGTTACCATGTTTACCAGAAGTTCTCACAAAGGGCAAATCATATTTCACACCAGTATGGAGTATACACTCCAGATCCCATAGCAATGCTCTCCCAGAAAAGCACACGTTCACACAGGTTTGTGAAAGACCTTACACATATTTATCTCCATACAATCTATTTTTGGAGTTACACCAATGTGCATGCTTTTTATTGCCTTGAAGGTTATCTTTCCTTCTGAATTTCTTTCAAGTGTCTTAATCGCTTCAGTGCATCTTGGCAAGCCTGCTACTTCCTGGTATTTTGAAATACCTTTGGAGTTTGAAGACTCGAAAGTTGGGAGTTTTTTTATAACATCTAACAAAGAAGCATATCTTTAATTAATGTCTATCTTTTCATGACTGGAGTAAACTTTGTTATGAATAATGTACATCTCTGCACTCTAGTTTTTACATTGATTTCACAACAGTTTTCATGAAATGTATGTCCTAAACTTTTTGAGTGACATCTTTCAACAGCACAGATCTCCTTAACATAAACACTGCCAATATCTCAATATCATTTTTTTGAACTTGCCTACTGCATATATTTCTTCTAGTATTTTCTGCTTATTCTAGCTTGAAGTTTACCTTGAAACATTCTGGTCTTTTAAACAGGGTACTGCTAGGCACTGACTGATAATGTTTTGGTACCTTCTTGCAGAAACACCATTATTTGACATCATTACCCAATTTCCTCTTGAAACGCTAAAAAGTGACACCAAGAGAAATAAACATTTTCCGCGAAGTCTTTGACCCATCTCAGTTAACAAACATTTTAGAGGTAGCCTCTAAACTACCACTTATTCCAATTCCATCTGATTCTGCCCTGTTTACTGATAGTAGTGTTAATTCTCCTCTAGCATGGAATGTGACAAGAAAGCAAATAAAAAGTATCTCCTGTTCTTGCTAAAAGCTCCCCTACCAATTAGAGATGCTGGGTAAACAGGAAAACATTATACACCTAGGCTTATCCAACTTCAGACTTTATTATTTTAATTGGTTTATTAATTGACCCTGCTTAGTGTTACCTCGGTTTTGATCCCTGGCATTTTACACACAAAATAACCATCACATCTTTGACCTGAATATGGGACTTTGCTTCTAAGTATCAGGATGTCTTTCCCATTCATATCTCTACTACTACCACCTTCCCTGCTTCTTCTCTACTGTTACTCCCAAGCTTTGTTCCCTGCCCCACCGTCAGGTTGCTTCTCTTTCAGTCCAAAGAAGCAGTTTCAACCAAAAAAGGTCAGCTTTCATCCACTAGAGCCGAGTTCCAAATGCTCATGCAAGATACATGGTAAAGGTACATTACACAAGCCTTCCCTCGCTCTTTCCAGAGAGGGAAGAAAAGAAGATCGAAACTCTCTAAATGGAAGTGCTTGAGGGACCCTAATAAACCACACTGAACCACCATACATTATGCAATAGAAACTTTTCCTACCGTAAAATTAGTATTCGCAGTCAGCCACATGCACAAAACCATAGACACTCCCCAGTGTTTTGAAGACCACATTGGTCTTCCAGGGTCAATATGTCTGATGGACTGTGTCTTCATAAATACACATGCACACACTACCCCAAGGTTGGTGATCACAGAAATACTGCTTGCAAGAATGTACCATCAATCCAGAATTTGAAAGACTTCTTTAATATCCTTCCCAAAGTTAAAACTGAAGACACTCACCATAGAGTAGACCCTGTAAAACAAAAAAACCCCAAACCCTCAACCTGTAGATTATGAAGCCTAATGACCATAGATCTTTATTTTCATAAGATTAACACTTAAGCAGTATTTTCTCATGGGACTGCATTTTCCCCTCTTAAATTTTCCCCCACAGCTTTCTGGTTTAAGTCTGCTAAAAGTTATTGCTTCTGATTTTAGGGTTTTATTTCTTAGACTTGTACTGATTGTATTTTTGTTATCTATTTATTGTTATTCACCTAATTTAATACTCTTGTTGGTTTACCATTGGCAAGAATACATGCCTGATCTTCTGATTTTTACAACTTTATTTTGGTAACTGATAAATTACTTTTGTGTTATCCAGCCAGTGTTCAGGACGGCTTATAGTGTGATCTCACATGATCATAATCTTATATCCTACCCTGCCTGCATTCTGTGTCTCGGTGCCCCACATGCACAGGTACACATAAAACACAGAATTTCATACCATCTCTTGACTAGGTAAAAAATTCTCTGTTTGTGGATATATATACACATCACTACATCTGTGTATCTATATATATATGTACACATGTACAGACAAGGTATGTAGATGTATTTGCACACATCTATCTGCACATGCAGGAGCATTCTTTCACAGGCAAATGACCTTTATAAGCCCCATGTTTTCAGGACACCATAAAAAATTAACAGGACTGCAGAGAGAATTTTCGGCATGAGGACACAGGCATTTCAGTGGCACAGGGAGCTGAACAAAGTGTATAATGAACATTTGGAACCTTGGAAAATACAGATGGAGGCTTTTGTCTTTAGTGTTTCAGTAACTTTCAGCTTTTGTAGAGTTCCAGTTTTTGAAACTTAACGTTCAAACATTGTGTAGGCATGCATGTGGAGAGGGCCAATACATTAGATATTACAATTTCAGAGATACAGCTCACAGGAGTGCTAAGGAGAAGGGCTTTGCCCTGCAAATGCTAAATCACTTGTGCTTGTAACTTCTGCAGATGCTCAAGCCAAGCTACACAACAGCTGGAGCACAGAATTACTGAGCACTGTTGTGCACAAAGCGTAAGGCACAGTCAGATTTTCTGCTACTGCAGAAAAGGCAATGTTAAATGTAACATAAAGCTATTCCCCATATCCTCCATAAAATACAGCTCCTGCTTAGTCTGTATTAACTGCTGTCAAGTTCAGCACAGGGATTAGAGAGGACAGTCAACCGTTTCACATGGGGGCACGCATGTCAGACAGGAGCCATCCCTCGTATGAGAGTAAAGCCCTGTACCAGCATTCATCATCTCCTGGCTGATAGTAGGCAAACAACTACCCTAAGCCATATATCACGTTCAACAAGGAAGAGACTTTGCTTTCCCATCTTAACTTGCTAAAAGGCACAGAGGGCTGCCTCCTCTGACGCCCTCCTGCTTTCTGCTGCTCAGGAAAGCATCCCATCTCTGCATCAGACAAGCAGCAGTTTGGCAGCCACCTCTCTGGTACGCAATTCCTGCTGAGAAAGAGTTGTGACAGCAAAATCTGAATATATTTCTCTGTAGAGCTCCAATAGTGTATTTGCTTTGCAGTGTGGAAGAACTGATAACTTGACATGTCAAAGCCCTTTTACTACTCTGCAGCTTCCAAATATTTTTCCCTGCAATTCTTTTTCATTTTTTTGTGCCCTCCCTCCTGCACTGCAAATACTCTAATCCACAGTGACAGGACGTAGGGCTAGTTAAAGTGTTTGCAAGTGATGACAAAAATATGCTCAAATGGCACACAACTTGTAGGAACAGATCTGCAACAGAGAAGGAAAATAATTTAGGAGCATAACCAACTTTATGTTTGCAGTAGAATCATTACCTTCACCATCCTCAATCCAACAGGAAAGCACACAATTATAATTTCAGATGGGACACAGCTCTTGCATATTTAAAATACTCAATTATTAATCGAGTGAAGGAAGTCCAATCAAATGCAGTAATTTTTTCCTTCCACAGAAATGAAACAGATTTAAACATAATCCTTGTCTAAAATTCATCCAAGTCTTTAATATTTGTTTAAATTATATTAGTCTTTAAAGAAAAATCTGACTCCTACACTTTAAAAAATAGCTGCTTTAGACAGATTTAATGAACTTTTACTACATACTTCTTTTTTGCCTTTTTTTTTTAATGTGCAGTTGATAGCACTTTTTCAATCTAGGCACTGTGCCTGGGGGCAGTGTGCTGGCTTCAACAGTTCTCCAGCTACTACAGCCCTGTGTTAGGCACTGTGCCAGACAGTGCCTTATCCAGAAGAATTAAAAATGAGCTATTGACTGCACTTTTATTCTTGCCCAAGCTACAGTACTGGTTTCAAGACAATCCTGTGGTACAGCCTGACACAGTTCTTGCACAGGACAGGCTCTCTGCAATGAAAAGCAAACAAGCCATGCTTCATGAGCTCTGGTGAGGCTCAAAAGCTACCCACAAACTCATCTCTGTTGGCAGAAGAAATTTTGACTGAGATGAAAATATGAATGAACACTAGAGGATCAGTATGGAGAGGAACATTACTTGAGAAGCCAATTCTTGTATTTAATACAGCATTAATTCCTCTGGAATACCTCCCTGTACTTAAGAGCACTCCCTACCTCTCCATCACACCAGATGACAAAATAAGGCCACTGCAAGTCACTGCCTAACCTTTCCATCTCCTGAGTCTCTCCAGAACATTTAATAGGAATATCACCTATCTGAGAGCTTCATCCCAATGGCAAACCTGGTTACAACTGGCCAAAAGATGAGACAGGACCTCGGGTGAACAGCCAATGCACTCATCTGCCAAAAGGATCAGCTTTATCATGCCTTGCAGTTGCGTGAATAACCTCCAGAAACAGAGATGCTCTCAAACTATTTTCATCCCACCCAAATACTTCTTAGTGCAAATTCAGCTGGTCCAAATATGCATTTGGAGGGATCAAAAGGACACAAATTCCTCCCTGATTCTTACAAAGCATTACGTCTGACCCACTGGCTGCTCTTCTGGCAGCTGGGAGTAAGTTCAGCTGGCCCACTTCTTCTGTTGATTCAAAACTGGACTTAACCACTTCAGCTCACGCCTTCCCAGCACCACTAACAGCAGTGAAACACAGACTGTCCTCTATAATTCATACTGAAGGGGGAAGAGGCCTGACACCACCGGAAAGGGTCAGGAATTAGTCACCACCAGAAAAGGTGGCAAAAGGAGCTAATGGTAGAGAGGAGTTTATTGATTTGCTCCCTTTTACTAACTCACACTTCCTGCTCCATTGAAAACAAAAGCACAAAATGAGCATTTGATCCAGAACCAGACTCTCCATAACCTAGTCTGCCTGTCACCATCTGCTTGGAGCCAATTCCCTTCTGGTTTGGCATTCCTCTTACAGTACATTTGTCTACACCACGACACGCTATTAAGAAGCTGTGTGAAAAGGCTTAGCACAGGGAAGACAAGGGAGAAAGAAGAGATGCTCCTTGTGAAGAAGCAGCAGACATTAGCCCAGAACAAACAGCCAAGTTCATTGTTACTCTCTCTGTTATTGGAGGATTTGCCCAGGATCTTCTGAGAATGTTTGTAAGATAGCCAGTATGTAATTTCTCCTTTCAGCCTTTCAAGAGGTAGGCAGTAAGTCTGGCTTTTTTCTAATTTACACGCACATATACATTTGTAAAAAATTCCTGAAATGAGTGACAGTTACTTAAAAATCACAAAGTACTTCCCCTTCCAACTCATCATGACAAAGAATCAAGCCTTGGAAATGTCTTTATGCCATAATTTCTGAACACAATTTAAAAGTTTTCATGCTAACAATCATAACTCACAATAAGACAATCCTATCTTTTTAAGGCGCTAATGCTATTGATTTAACCAAAGAAATAAAAAAGCACAATTTGGTCTATCAAATCCCACACAAACCACTTTGTAGTTGGCTTTCTGCTGCCTTTCCCATCCTCATCTGAAAACTGGGGAGGCATCAGAGCAGATAACTTACTTTTTTGCTCTTTCAGATAGGCCTCGAAAGTCAGACTATGCAAAGGACCATCTTGTCTTCCCTGCCCCAAAACCAAATCGATGGGAAAAACCCCAACCTAATAGAGTTTACAAAAAAAAAAAAGTTTCACTATCTTTGTTTATACTTTTGTTTTCTACTTTGCAACTTAGTGAGGCTCAAAACAACTGAGCTACTTTACCAATAGAGGAAAAGCAGGGAAATAAATGAAACATCCAGCTGAGGACTATCCCTCAGGAAAGCACTAATTCCAGTGAAGTCAACTCTAACAGTGAGCAATGGAAGAAGCAAGAAGCAAACTTGAAAATTCTAATTAAACAAAGGAGAAGAAAAAAAAAAAAAAAAGATGAGCCTGCAAGTTTTCCATCCCTTTGCTTTCGGTATCAATGAATCACACCCAGCATGGAAATTAACTCAAGCTGAGACTTCAGTAAAAGCAGTACCTCATTGCAGTGCTGCCTGTTTTCTAGGATTTTTTTCTACAGACTTCATGTGTTCTGATCTGTACCGATGTTCCCCTTTCTTTAACCAGGCAGATCTGGAAAACCTAGTGATGAACCACTTATGAATTTACCTAATTTAGGGTTTATGTAAAGACAGAGGCACTTCTGACATTTAAAAATGCATTTTAAGCCTTAATTTGACAATAAATGCTTTGAACCATGAGTATTAACAATGTCATAAAGACAAAGCTAACAGATAAAGTAACAGTGAGCTAGTAAGAAATGGGAGTATTTCTCCTGGTATAAAAAACCCCCCAACAGCCCAACAAAAAGAATCCACCCTCACATAATGTGTGGGAATGACAGATCCGCTCCAACTAAAAAGACAAAGTTGACATGCCTAAAGTACGTGTTTAGGATCCCAGACTTGGCTTAACTCAAACAACTTTGATTGGATGGGGTCCCTCAACAGTATTAAAGCTGCTCTAATTGCATTCTTCAAGCCAGCTGAAAGCTGACAGCTTCCGCTCTCCCGCTCGCTATCAGGGCACATCAAGGACTTCTGTTACGAGAGGAGCACCTGGTCCAAATTTATTTCAACGGCCCAGAGCAAAAAGGGAAGGTGCTTAATGTTCAGCCATAATGGTGACATTTTTACGATATGTCCAAAGTTCAGAAACAAACAAATGAAGGATTTGAAAGGCACACGAACAGAAAGGGTGACAATAAAAATTCAACATTAATATATCAATTTTAAAACACATACCACCCATATACTTGAGGGCAAGGCCAAAAGTTCGAAGCAGAGAAAAGAAGAAATCTGCAGAGCTAGCTGGGAAGAAAAAAAATATTAATCCTCTGTAACTGCTTGAAAGAAATGTTGACCTTTTACTGAAAATGACACATTTCATTCCATCCTATTTTAGATGACTACAAGTAGCGCCAGTCATTCCACCCAAAAGTGGTGGCACATTTCAGCTTTAGCAGAATAACAAGTGATAGGGCTGGAAAAATCTCTCTACATTTTATGTTAAATTGTCTGGTTTGTGTCCCTCCCCCTGCCCCATGGTTACAATCAAATTAACTGGAGAAGCAGGAGGAGATGCACACAGGCTAATACTATAAAATATTCAGATCAGCAGAAATGAGTGAATAATTATTGAGAAATTTATCATAGTGATAAAAAGGCTTTAATAAATGTTTCTCAATTTATTTGAAAAATACCATTCCTATTTGCAATTGAACCTTTATGAACATGACACTCTTGTTCAACTCAAAATTAGGCAAACTTTATTTCTGCAGCTACAACTAGGCTACAATTACAGTCATTATGTAAATTTATGGAAGATTTCTCATGAACAGAATGACTGAAGATTGGACAATTTTAGAAACTGAAATGCTGAAATTGCTCCACAGTAATCAATGCACATCCACACAGTAAAGTACAAATGACAGAAAATCTCACATCTATGCAATGACATAGGAAGCATCAACTAACTCTTTATAAATAACAATGTTTAGGAAAAATTTTAAATGTGTGTTACAAAAACAGGAAACCAATTATTCCGCATTAAGCAGTTCTGTAGTATGTATAATAAAGACCTGAGTTCTATGTCCTGAAAATGTCTATACAGGCATAAGAATATACTGAAAGAGAGAAAGTAAATTCTTAAATCAGTATATTGGCTTTTGTTTTGCAGCAGAAAGAACATATCCCCTCCTTACTTTAGAGTCAGTATACATGGCCCGATTTGCTGCCACATATGAAGTTATTAGCATGCTCACATGTGGTATTTTTATTACTAAATAGACAAAAGTGTAATTTAGTAACTGACTGAGAGAATCTGCAGTACAATCTAGAGTACTAAAAAAAGACGTCTTTCAAGAAAGACTGAAATACGTAACTACACAGGCAAAGTCACACCATCTTTAAAAATGTATTCCAAGTAACTTATGGAACAGTTAATACTGCAATTTCTTGCAATTTTATGCTGCCGCTCTGCCTTCTCATGCAACTTCCCCTGTATTCTGCAGGGCAAATTAGAGAACAATACCCAAGCACACTTTTCATGATGGTATCTGCTGACACCAATCATTAGTATTGACTAATTGTGACTATTGTGCTTGATCAGGCGCATACTTCTCAGAAATATTCTCCTGCTTGCTTCCTATTAACTGGGACAAGCTTCCTTATGGTCTTTCTCAAGAACTGCCTGATTTCAAGAAATACCACATTTCCTTATTTTACTTGCTGAACACTTATATTGACTTTTTCAGACATTTTCTTTTCACTAAGCAAGTAATGTTTGTTATTAAAAAACTGTCCGTAACAGGATTTAGTGATCTTTAAAAACCCAAATCCCACCCCCTCTTTTCCCGAAATCTGCTAGTGAAATAAACATTTTTTTTAAAAGACAACAAAAGCAAAAAGAAAAGGGAAGAAGTGTAGAAGAAATAAATGCATAGTGGAAGAAAGAGTTAACAAAATCTGCAGTGTGCCTCAAAATGAGCTATAAAAGTTCTGTAATGAACCTTCTAGTCCTGAACTATCTCTCAGGCGCATTCCCTTATATTTCTTTATGCTGCCATCTCTCACTGCAAGTATAACAAGAGAGTTAAAATGTAATTTTACATGTAGGTATATCACCTCAAATTAGCAACATAAAATTACTGACATTTATTCTAAAGAAAGCCCTACTGGCTAGAGGTAAAATGCTGAACTAGCATCTGTCAGTACTGCTAATTGAGGTAAGGTTGGGAACTATAAAGTACTATTAAAGGAGTAAAATAATACCAAATGGAAACACTGAAAAGGTACACTACCCTTCTGACACTCTAAATTATTATCCTGATTAAAGTAGCTACTATGTTTGACTCCTAAAAGTGCCATGGACGGTAATGTGCTTCAGAATTGCAAGGAACATTTTTACGGGCCACAGTACCTGAAAAAAAAAAAAAACATTAAAAAATTCATGCAATAAAATATCTATATGTTTGATATATTTTTAATGAAGTATTCCATCCCCTGTATTTTTAAAAAGCATCTGTCTTTTTTAGAAAGTGCCACATTTTCACAGCTCCAGCTTCAGCAGTTCCACCCTGTCCTCTTCAGGCTAAGCTTTGAGCAGATCTTTAGACCACAAGCTACTTGCAAGGCTCTTGGCATCATCTTATGAATGATGATTGACAACAGGATAAAATCCAACACTGGACCGAAAGGTAAAACAGTTAAATCTAGAGAAGTATTAATAAAACTTATCAGCTTTATCTTTTTTTCTTGTTTGGCATATCTGCTCCTTTGACACCACAGCGTAGAGTTCTGTGTATTCATTTGGGAACACAGCAAATTTTACTACAGCATCCAGAAGTCTTTAAATAAATTCAGTTTGTCAAACAGGCATTACTGCTTCCTCTTTCAGGAGGAAGAGCCAGGGAAGAGAATCCAATTTGTTGCTTGGCACAGCTTTTAGAAAACTCAGAGACTTACAAAACAGCAGCAGCCATGGTATGAAATAAAGGCAATATGGAGAACATTCAAAGATGAAAAGGACTATTTTTCATTTACTTTTGTGTGAATGTGATAGGTGAATTTATTTGCAGATACCTGCTCTTTGAGAAAAACACCTGATGGCAACACAGTCACAACCGTGTGTCTATGCTGCTTGAAAAATATTAAGCTGTATTAGGTTAAAAGCAATCATTTATGGCTAGATCCTAAGGCATTTCCTTTAGTACAGACTGCTCACATGAGGAACAAAATATAGTATCTATTTCTGACTTGCTGAAAACTTTCATAATAGGACTAGTTATCAAAGGAAAGTTCATGCCTGCCCTTTCACCCCCACAGATAAACTGAAAAATTCCAACTGGTTTAACATTTGGACATACTAAAATGAAGCCAAATAGAACATACTTTAAACTGAAAATAATTTCCAGCCTGAGCTGTATGAAACTTATGTAGGTCATACACAGAATCCTTAACCTCACAAAGTTCAACAATGGGAAGGAAGTACAACGTCCTACACCTGGGAAAGAACAACCCTATGCACCAATAACATGCTGGGGGTCACTGCTGGAAAGCACCTGGGTAAGTAGGGACCTGGGGGTTCTGGTGGACACCAAGTTGAACACGAGCCAACAGTGTGCTCTTGTGGTGAAGAAGGCCAGTAGTATCCCGGGCTGCATTAGACTTGCCAGAAGTGTTAAGTAGAGGTTCTTCTCCTCCACTCAGCATTGGTGAGGACACAGCTGGAGTGCTGTGTCCAGTTCTGGGCTCCCCAGTACAAGTGAGACATGAACGCACTGGTAAGAGTCCTAAAAAAGGTCCACCAAGATGACAGAGAAACTGGAATGTCTCTCCTGTGAGGAAGGGCTGAGAGCTGGGACTGTTCAGCCTGGAGAAGAGAAGGCTCAGGAAAGTCCATCAGTGTGTACAAATGTCTGAAGGGAGGGTGCCAAGAGAACAGAGCCAGGCTCTTTTCAGTGGTGCCCACTGACAGGACCAGAGGTAAAAAAATGAAGGGGACTCTTGTCTGAACAGCTGGAAACACTTTTTCATCATGAGAGTGGACTGAGCACTGGCACAGGTTGCCAAGAGAAGCTGTGGAGTCTCCCTCTTTGCAGATATCCAGAAGCTATCCGGACAAGGTCCTGGGCAGCCTGCTCTAAGTGACCATCTTTGAGCAGGGGAGTTGGACCAGATGACCAACCTGCAGAGGTCCCTTCCAACCTCAGCCCCTCTGTGGTTCTGTAGAAGCTCCACAATTTCTATGTGCATTTTACAGTCACCAATGCCGTCAGTATTTTTTGTATTCTAAATGATCTGAAAGTCAGTTTTTGTGTGGGAGACTGCATGCATGCACACATGCATGAACGTATACACACAGGTGTCCTTACTCCTTTGAAAGGACAGAGAATCGGTACTTAATGTTTTTACTGCCTCAAGAATTCCACATCCCAAGACCTCGCAAAAAAATACCCAGCTTGAAAAGTCATGGTGAATCTACTACATATGGACAGTTTTTGAGAGGGGAAAAGGACACAGTTTTTCTTGAGTTAAGAATGTCAGAATAATCCATCAAGCTAATTAAGGTGTTACCTGCTGTAAAAAAGTCCCCAATTTCACAAAAAGAATGAAGAAAAGCCTCAAAAGCCACCAAAGTTCTCCCTGGTATTTTGTCAGCATTCAAGTGACATCCACAGATTTAACAGAAATGCTCCAGTTAACTGGGGCATTAAAGCAACCTCTGCAGAGCTGGACAGTTTGTAAAGTTCATTAGCACCCAGATTACTTTCCCACAGACTGTCTGAGCCCCTCAAAATCATCTGAAAGATCATTAGATTCTGACACACTGTTCTTATATATCTAAATGACCTTTCGGATATGCTTTTCAGGTTCTCACTGTTAACACTGCATGCCAAATGTCACCAAAATGTTTCTGAAGTTAAGTGTCACCAGAAGACATTTTGACAGGCCATTTTGTTGCTAGATACAGCAACAGAATTATGTTACACTGAGGGTGAGGGACTGAAAGGGAGAAAAAGCATCTGATCCCTAGCCAAGCACACCATTACTTCAGAGTTACCCACAGAGAAGCTTATGGAGGAAGGAGAGGCCACTACTCCAAGGAGCTCAAAGCTCCTGGAATCCTCAGTCACGGGGTGTTTTAAAGAGATCAAGGTAGCTGGAGAAGATAGGCAGCATGGGCTGAACTGCAGGGTAGTTCCCCAGTCTTAAGCACCACCTAGGTTCCCAAGCAGGGCCAGCTTTTCTCAGTGACCAGTTTCAACAAAAGGCAGACTGACAGTCTGCTTTCCCAAACCTCACACATGCTCTGGCATAAGATGATTGAATAATCCCATCTCTTCTGAGAAGCAGGCTCAGTTTACATCTCATCACATGTGCAAAAATGGGGGCACCCACCACATCATGCACCAAGGTAGCTCACATTGCCAGAATGAATATACGACTCTTTCCTGCAAGCCCACTGTACCTCTAGGTGCAAAGAAAGCATGCAAACTAATGCTTTAAGAGGATTAGGGAAGAGGGAGGGTCAGGGAACACATTTTTATAGGAGAAGGGGAAAAATGCATTGTTTTGTCTGTACCAGATATGAGTGCCCTTCTTTTGACTTGCCAGTCTTTCCCCTCCAAAGAACTCCATGGCAGTAAGATGATCTAGTTCAAACAAACATCAGAACAAGTCTGCCACATTATCTGAGTCAGTCAGTACAAGTGAAAACCATGAGAAACTGCATGTGAATGAGCAAACAAGCATCAAAAGACAGGAGTTCATGCACCTTCAATTTCACAGGGACAGCCAAGAACAATTTTCAATAAAAGGAGTTCCCAGTAACTTCCAGAAAACTGAAAAATTTCTATGAATTACTCAGTAGCTGGAAGAGAAGAAGGCCATGGGTAAGACACACTTTCTAATGCACGTCTCCTATCCCTCTGAAACTTTTTGCCAGCATTATCTGGTGTACCATGAGCACTCAGGACCATAGACTTACATGGCAGGAGGGAATGAAATGGAGATGGTTCATCTGACTACCACCAACACTGCAGGAAGCTCACTGCACTGAAACAGTGTTAGAAAACCATGGAATTCCAGAGAACTTGGACTTCTCAGAGACACACAATTCACAATGTTAACTTGTTATTAGACAAAGAGCTTACCAGTGGAATTTTAACAAACAGGTAAAGAACAATTGTAACCAGCCTGCTGAACAAGCCACATAAAACCATCTTTTTTTTTTTTTTTTTTTTTTTTTTTTTTTTTTTTTTTTTACAAACAAGCAGAACATAACATCACAGGACTTGCATGAAACTTCACATCACACACGCACACTGAACACATGAACTAGACAGTGGGGTGTAGGGGGGGTGTGTGTCTGCTCTACATGCTACCCAAAAAAAAAGCAGACCACCTGCAGCTTAGTCAGGAGGAGACTTCAAAAATAAAGATGATAAAAGGAACTGAGAGGGTGGTACAAAGTAACTAGCTTCTCCAAACAAATATTCTCCACAGTTGTAAACTAGATTTTGAGTTCCTGGGGAAGCAGGAACAAATCCTCAGATAAAAAAAATGCCACACCGACTTAATTAATAGATACGTGGGAGCAAAGAAAGGCTGACATTTCTATAGCAACAGAATTAATGGAGCACGGAAGTATTTAATTCCAAATTTTCAATTACGGTTTCTGGCTTTCACTGGGGTTTTCTTGGTGGTTTTTTTCGGTTGGTTGGTTTAGGGTTTTTTTGTTACAACGCAAACTAGGATATTCCTCAGCGTTTGGGAGTACATAGATTTGAGAACTCAAGCAATAATGTAAGTGTAAATCAGCAAAACCAGCTTGACTTTATTCCATCTACAAGCTTTCCCCACCCAGAAAAGTTTCCAGAAACACGAGCTGAACCTTGAAGTTTGTTAGATGCTCTTTCCCAGGCCTTTATAAACGAAAAGCAATAAAACATTGCAGGCAAAGCATTCTGATCTTAAGACACCATGTACAGTACTTATAGCAACCACCCTATGGAAGTCTTGTTATTCCTGCCTATTAAAAAAGAAATCTGAAAACCAGAAAGTTAAAGCCTTGCTGCTGTGGAGTAAAAGAATGGTCTTTTTATAGTGTGCTACTGCTGCCTTAAGGGGTAAATCCTGTTTAGGGCAAACACTAGAAACAAAAAATCCCAGCATCACTGTTGTATTAAACAGATCCCTCTTTTTGCTGATTTTATGGCACACATAGAGCAAAAAACCTCCTTATCAGAACAAATGGTCAACTACTTACTTGGAGCCAATTAAAAATGACTGTAAGATGACTTTTAAATTAAGGGCCGGATGCCCACCCTCAAAAGTTTAGTGCTAGCGTCCCACCACCCACTCCCTCTTGTTTCATAAATAAAGTTATTTAAGATTCCAGGTCCCTTCTTTGATATATGCAAGCTGCTTTTTGAGAGGATTGGTCTTTTTATTTGCAGTTAGAGTGGGGCTAAGAGGAGGAGGAAGGGAGAGAGAGGAGAGAATCAAAGCTACACAGCTTCAATGCATATTACAAATGGAAAACTTGTAGGCTCCTAAAAATCCCAGTCATTAGAAATTTTACGCCAAAAACCTAAAAGCGAACAAAGTGGAGAGGTAATATCAGTAAATCAAATGAAGGTATCCATCTGAGGTTAACTTGTACCTTTAAATAAAAAGAAGCTTAGCTCAATTCTTTATCAAAAGCTGTAGAGTGTCGAAGCAGTGGGACTTTTAGTAATAGAAACAACCCTCATCTTAGGCTCATCTAGATTTTTTTAAAGGTACTTAGAGAAAGAAATTATTTCCTCCTCAGCTATTTCTATCTATAATTCATAAAAATGATAGCTAGCCAGACATCTTGATTTTGTTTTAACCAGCAATGGGAAAGTTGAAGTTTTCCTTCTTTTTTCCATCAGTCTTTGAATAGCAGTAACATGCACAGCAAGGAAAGATTAATAAAACTTAAGACACATTAACTAATTCAATGGTAGTGAGCCAGTTTTACCCTACTTGTAATAACAGCCCCATTGGGAAGATATGTCACATATTAAGGTCCGATCATTATCTACCATATCACCAGGCTGGAATATGGAAACAGACGTTACCAGTGTTTTCAGTTCTCTTTGATATCCAAACACTAACTTTACAATGTGCAAAAGCAAGAAAAAAACTCAAGCCTAACCTCAGTGTGTATTTTTAAAAAAACCTCAAAACACAGAAAAAAAATAATATTGAATTAATGACTAAGAAAAACCATGTAAGAGGATTCAAACTCCACTGTAAATTTAAGAAAATCCACATCTTATAGAGCTGTTTGCCATCAACAGCACAGAAACCTTTGTACGACTGTTCTACTACATTAGACAAAAGAAACACAAAACATTACCTGCTAGAGGCTTACTTCAGTAATCTCAAAGCCTTAAAAAAATGTGTTTTAAGATAACACATCAGAGGCTTAAAACAAGCTTTAAACAATTAATCCTTTTTAAAAAGATCACACATAGATCACGTGATATTTTAGTCATAGAAGTCTATATACATTTACTGAAGTTAACTTATGCCAGGTGAGGTTCACACCAAAATCCCTGTATTTAACTGAATATGTTTTTAATGCTTTTGCCCTTGACCTTCATGCTCCATTGCAGCAATTGTATTTTATCTATAAATTGGTGTTTAGTGTTGGTTTATGTTACGGATAAAAACTTCAAGGTATTAATACTGCAAGCTTTTTAAAAAAAATTATTGCACACATGTTTTAAAAATATTTATGACAGAAGTATATTCATGTATGTATGTGCATACAGACATCCATACAGAGCCTGTGGATAGGGAGCAAAAGGCAGCAACCTTTCATCTCAAAAGTGAAGTCATTTCTCAGCTGCAGAAATAACACGCACACATGAAAAAATTATCAAGTCTGGGGGTTTTGCCTTTGTTCAACTGGGTTTTTTTTTAGTATATCTGCATTTTCAATGACTTGCTTACAGTCTAGAAGCCTATGGTATAAATTTCATCCCAGAGTGAATTTTTATGATGGAGTTATAAACCCCTAAAGAAACATGGTTTACAATGGAAGTGCTGACATAACTAACTATAGCAGCACTAGCAGTGCCTCTGCAATCAAGGCACATTATATTTATGAGGTAGGTAAAAGTCTGTAACCATCAATCACTGGAATCATATTGACAGATTCTAAGTTTGAGGTCCAACAGAATTAATACATTCAGTTTCTCACACCATTGACATGAAGAGGAGAATTTGCAGGCACTTTTACAGGCTTAGGCTTTGACATCTTTACAGAAATCAGTGAGGGGCTGTCTTGCTGAAACATTTCATTAAACTGCAGCCTCAGCATTTCTAGGTTTCGCACTAACCTTTCACAAAATGCTGGAGAAGTAGATTGTCCAGAAACAAAACGTGACCTTATTCACATAAGCATGCTTCATGAGCTGGTCATTGCCAACATTAATTCTACATATATCCACCAGACATTTAAAGTTATACCTAAGAATGATTAATCACCCAAAGAATATCCAACTCCTAAATTATAACTCAACATCCCTATATAAAACAATCTAAAATGTCAGCACCTCTGTCTTTATGATATCACACCGTTCCAATAATTCTGTTTTACAAGTAAATTCCTATTATACGTTAATAAGTGCTGTTGGTGGCTAAACTTCATGCCTTTGAGTAATGACCAGGTTGAAGGCAATTAGGCCAGCCAGGTGCAGCTGGGTTAGGTACTAATAAAAAGTTTTTAAATTTTACTATTTCCGTTTGGATTTTGGGGATGCATTCCAATCTGCCCAAATTAGGGAGGAAATTGTTTCCATGTTTTCAGCTGTTCCATGGTCTGACTATTACTGACCGATAACCTGCACAGACTTTTTTTTTTACTTGCATATATACACATTCACAGGAGCAATGTCTTTATTTTTCAACTTGTCAGAGCAGTGCAATAGGAAAACTAAGAAACTATTATATAAGTTTGCAGAAAGAGTTTCCAATTCAGTCACAAGGGTAGCCGGGCTTGAGTGAAACTTTTCTGAAATCAGAAAATCCGGGTTGGTTTTTGAAGTCTTTATACATAAATGCAGGATAAGAATTAAAATGCAGCCATGTTATTCGCCATTCTTCCTAAAGTCTAGACTGTTGTGAGTATGTCTTCCATAACAAGTTAATTTTTTAAAATTACCTGACAACTTTTGTTTGGTTTTTTTTTAAATCAAGCTGGCTTAACACCATTTGTACTGATTCTAAAAGCCATGGTTTTATTGAGATGTATGTAGGAAAATGGTGCTAATGCCTGTGGTTTTAGTCAGAGGAGGAAGGCTTTCTGAAGTGACACTACTGCAGGCAGCGTGCAAGAGTCTTCTGTTTGTGTACACATGCACACTGACGTGCACTGTCCTGCCCTCTGACATGTGTTGATGTGTGACTCTTCCTCCAAAACGCAGCCTGAGGTTGAGCACAGAGAGCAACACACAGGCTGCTTCCAGAGGCATCAGGAAACTGCCACGCCTTCTCACCAGGATTTTCTCAGTAGGCAGTGATATTGCCATGGACCTGAAGAACTGGGGGACAGAAGAAATATCCTGTCCCCCCCACAGAAAACTCTTGAGATTTTGTATGGCCTTGAGCTTCTCACCCATATTATCAGCTCATTCTGTCTCATGAGGCTTTATTTTTGGAAAATGTGAGCCACGGACATAGGTTCATTTTACACTCTCACAGCAGAATTTGTTAATTTTCATTTTCTACTTGTAAACCATACAGAAATAGCACTTGGTTCAGGAAGGTCCTGAGCCACAAATTGCAGGTGACTCTGAGAATATCCTCCAGCAGGATCCACACAAGCTTTCCCCATTCCTACTGTCCAGAAAAGCATCCCCAATGAAGCCTGTGACAAAATGCTGCTTAACAGGGACTTTGGGTCTGACTGACTTCAGCCACTTCTGATGAAAGCTCACAGCAAAGCGGTGATGCCGAGAACGCATTGCACCAGTGACTGTAGAGACACACTTCTCTGCTTCTCAATGCCCTCAGTTCAGTGTAACAGGCTCTTCAATCAACAGATTTGTATTCTGAACTCTTTTTAAGTCCCAGTCAGAAATTTAACCTCAACAACCAATAAAAGGCCAATAGCATTAACAAGAAGGCATCACTGGACAGGATTTCAACACAACTAACCTGCAACCTCTGCTCATTCTGAAGCTTTTGCACAGATTTGAGCTTAGGGGAGGAAAAAAAAGTCAAGGATTTTTGAAACCAGAACAAAAGTAAAATTCTACGTGCCAATTAAACCCCCCCATAATTAATTCCTATGACTCTATAATCTGAAGTTAAACATGGCATACTTTCACTTATTTGAAAGCCTTGCTTTGCAGGCAAAATGAAATAGCAGTGCAGCATGCAAATAAGGACATAAAGGGATCTCAAAGAAAATTACTTGCTTTGCTTCCACAAGTGAGCAGTGAACTGAGGAGAGCAACTTGCAAGTACATATTTAAATATGCAGAAAACTGCTCTGAATCACATGCTTTTCTACAACTGCCTGGCCTTTCAAGGGATTAGTGAAGTGCCACACACACAGTCAAACCTCATCATAAAATGTAGTTAGAAAGACACAGGATATTAAAACAAAGCTCACTAAAAAACACCAAAGCCCTTGCTTTCATGAGTATCCATAGGAACAGATTCTTAGAATCTGCAATATCTCATAATTTCTTGGGTCTAAAGCATTGCCATTTGATTTAAAATGTTCTTGAATCATGATGTTCAAGAAAAAGATCATCTAATACTGATTACACAAGTAAAATAGGAACAGTTATCAAAATCTGCAAAAAAACCCGAATGTTTTTAAATAGCATCCTATTTTGAAATGATTATATTTGATTTTCCAGTAAGTCAGTTTAACAACACAAGTGATTGTGTGATACAAGTGATACATGTGATCTTCAAAACCCTCCCCTGTAACTCTGCACATTTTAAAACTCAATTGCTTAGTCAGACTTCGTAAGTTTCGTGAAAATAAATCATGTTTAAATAATAATAATAATAATAATAAAAAAAATAAAAATAATAATAATGGTATCAGATTGCAGACAGTTTTCTCAATTACTTAAGTAAATCTCAGAATCAGCCATACTGCCTTGAACAGTACAGGAAGGAAGATGGTTTCCAGTTTAAAGATTCTCAGAGGTAATTACAGTAATTGGAGGGAGTAAGACTACAGAGAAACCCACCATACATTTGGCTCTGTTCATGAACAAACTGGAGGCATTTAAAGGCTTTTTGTATGGCACCATCCCTAACTGCCCAGTCTGCCTTCTCCTACCAGTCCTACTTTTGTCAGTGATGTCAAGATGATATTTTTGTGGTGGAAAATAAAACCGGGCTGTAAATAGAGCGTTGGGGTTTTTTAATGAACAATTACATATCCTTTTTAGAAACCTCACAGAAAATTGAAATCTGGGCAGCATCAGCATGTAAACAGAATTGCAATTTCCAAGAGAGAGTTAACATAATTAGGGACCAGAGTATCTAGCAGCACGTTAAAAGCTACTATATGACACTATACAAAAACACACAGTTATTATAAAACATCTATTACACGAAATTAAAAACGTGCAGCGTACGGCAGCAGTGAGACCGGGGAGCGGGAGGAGGAGGAGGCACGGCGGGAGCAGCGCCGGGCCATCCCCTGCCCTGCAGCGCCCTCTGCTGCTCCGCGCAGGGAAGCGCAGCCGCTCCGCGCTCCCGGCGGGAGAGACCCCAACACGGGGGTCAGGATCCCCTCGTCCAGGATCCCCTCGTCCAGGATCCCGCACCCTCTGGGCAACCCCATGTGCACACATTTAATTCAAGGAGTGTTAACTGTGGGAAAGGAACTAAACTGCACAAGGCGTCGCTCGAACAAAATCCCACCAGGAAACAGAAACCTGCAAAACAACTGGTTCCCTGAGAAAGGATAATCCAGCAAATTATCCCAGAATATAAAAATATACAACGAGGGAAGGTCAGAATTGTATTTCCACCTGTTCACAAGACTCCATGTCCAATATTTCTTTCAGTTTTTGGAAGCTACAAAGAATGCTAACACCCATAGCCTTAACCACAGAAATTTAGGAATGCATTATTTTAAAAATGCCAGTCATGTTGCGATCTCTCCCTCCCCCAATAAAAAAAAATTAAAAAAAAAAAAAAATGAGCAGTACAGACAGATGGATGCTTTCAACAGGATACTCTCACCAGGACAAGAGATTCTTTCAAAACAACGCAAAAGGACAATAAGAAATTGCACTTGATTCCAAATTGAAAACACCGTCAAAGCTCCTTCTGAAAACCCTTCAGAGTAGTTTGAAAGACTTGATTAAGCAGTCCACATGCAGTGTGCTTCCCTCACCCACGCACTGGGGCTATCTTGGTTTGCTTTGCTTTGCCTTTTTACTCCACAGGCACATGCCACATCTTGAGGGAAAAAATCCAGATGTGGCTCTGCAGTCCCAGGTGCCCATGTCACCACTTGTGCACCGCTGTGGACGAGGCTGCTTACACTCCGCTAAGCGCACTTCCACGCTGAAACTTAGGAGCAGCTGGCACTGCTGCTTCAGCCCCTAAATTACAGGGCAACACCGTGCTTAGCCCAAGGATTCAGAGCTGTACAATTCCCAGATTGTACAGTCAGTCTGCAGGCAAAATGAAATCAGCCCCAGTGCTCATGAAAACACATCTAGACAAATAAAGTTTTGTCCCAGGATTGCTGAACTCCCTCCACCCTCCACAACGAACAGGGAATGTCAGGAATATTTTGGGCCACTAACTACAAGACAGACATTGAGATGCTGGTGGTTGTCCAGTGAAGGGCAACAAACATGCTGAAGGGTCTGAAGCACAAATCTTATTAGGAGTGTCTGAGGGAGCTGGAATAGTTTAGCCTGGAGAAGAGGAGGCTCAGGGGGACAATCTTAGTCTCTACAACTACTCGAAGGGAGGTTGTAGCCAGGTTGGGGTCAGCCTCTTCTCCCAAGTAACAAGTGACAGGATGAGAGGAACCTCAAGTTACCAGGGGAAGTTCAGATTGGATTTTAGGAAAAGTTTCTTCACTGAAAGCATTGTCAAGCACAGGAACAGACTGCCCAGAAAAGTGGTGAAGTCACGATTCCAGGAGGTTCTAAAAGACATGCAGATGTGGCACTTAGGGACATGGTTTAGAGCTGGACTTGGCAATGCTGGGTTAAGGGCTGGACTCGATTTTAAAGGTCCTTCCCAATCTAAATGATCAACATTCGAACATTTTAAAAAACTACAAGGTCTAATGTAACTTTCTTCCTGTGTCTCAAGTTTTCTGTAGCTACATGGGAAGGTTGTGTATTTTTTCAACATTAAGCCAAGTTTTGCTAGCAATGTTGGAGCAGAGATGCTACACATTATTCTTCAGATGGCTACAAATGACTTTAGAAGGCTAAGCTTAATACAATGAACAAGCATTTAAAGAATAATATCTCTAAATTTAGTTACAACAGACAATTCTCAAATGATAAATCATATGCATTTGAAGCTGCAAGCAGGTGAAGGTATTTAAGGTACCGGGAATAATGAAAACACTCAACTTGAATCAAAATCATTTAAGTATTTTTAATGTTAGTTCTGTCCTACAGTAAACAAAAATGTACTTCCTTTCCTTTCCTAAGCCATGTGCATCTAGTGGAACATGAAACATGTCTGTCAATTACTGCCAAAAGTAATTTCAGTAAGTGCCTCTTCCACTTCAGTAAAAGATGTTCCAGTATTTTCAAGTTATGTTTTTTTTCTTTTGAAATTATTATTTTCAATTTTTTTATTTTAATGTTTCTTCAAAATTCCAGACAGCAAAAACACAACAGAATCTTTTTAAAGCAGACAAACTGCTAGTGGTGTCATATGAATTTCAGTCACTGTATTTGTATTTTATAACTGAACATCCAGGCAGTTCAGTAACAGAACAAAAGATTTTAATAGAGGGAAAAAAGAAAGGAAAAAAAGATTCCTTTCTAAAATGATCATTAAAGAATTATAAAGAATACTGTTAACTTAAGTGGGTTGCTGAAAATAAGTAAAATACAAGAATCCATCATTATGAACAAGCGCACATGTTTTGATCTATCAGGCATGAAAAAACATGTTTTTAAGATAACACTTTGCAGAACAGTGCAAAAAATTCCCCTTCTGAGCAACAAGGTGCAACACCCAGCACACTGGTAGGGGCCACCAATCCAGGCTAAGCAGAGCAATAGCTTGGAGAGGAAGGCAATGATTGGAGACACATGGTCATACTTCACTGAAACACGTTATCCTAAAAAGCACAGGAAGAGATTTTTGTTTTCCTCAGAGGACAGTAAATGCGAGGAAGAAGCTCTGTGTAATTCCTTTTCTCCTCTCCCGCAAAGCTGAGGCTATCAGCAACACATGAAGACGATCCAACATTGCACATGAAGAATAATATTTCAAAAGTAGGAGCTGCAAGCGGTGTTCTTAAGCTTTTAACTTAATAAAACTAATGCTGTGATAGCCACAACCATTAGAAAAGGAATTAAATTAGAATACATTTCAACTTGAAATACAAAAGCAGAGAACTGTCAGATTATTCTCCACTGCTCAGGATGACTATCAGAACAGCAAACACTTGGTCTCCCAGCATGATCTATTCTTTGGCAGGAGTGTTTTCACATCCCACCTTTTACTTTAGTCAAAGACACTACTGTTAAGGTATTTGGGGAAGAGTTTCACTTCATCCACAAAAAAACCCAAACCAAACCCACAGCAGGCAAGATGTTTCTCTCTCTTACTTTTAAGTACATCACCTTACAGTTCATGGAAGAAGTCAAAGATAGCTTGATGGTTGTGCTGTAAATGCTTTACCACCACCATGGGTCTTTCCCTCTCTGTCCTCAAAGTTGCAGTAACTTTGCTATGAAAAGAATTAAGTGCAGTGGAATGAGAGCAAAAATAAGACCAGTATTATGCTTAATTTAAAGTAAGTTATTTTAAAAAAATTAAAAAAAAAAATTAAAAAAAAGCATTGCATGTGTCACTTGCCCCAAGCACCTTATGTCCTCCATGTGAATGTCAGAGCCAGGTGTCACTACAGTTATGCTGGCCACCAGAGATGGGATTACAAGGTACGTGGACATGGCCAAGCAAAATACGACCTTACTAGCTGAGGTAGCAAGCCATGAAAAGCCAGAGGCACCAGCCTCTGCATGCCTGAGAAGGCCCCAAGAGCACCCGGAGGAATTGCTGCACAGAAATCTTTTTCTCCATAGCACTGGTGGTTTTTATACCAAAGGAGGATGGATTAAAACTGTGTTCAGCCACATTATTCACACAATACTATTTACTTCCTGATTCCATTAGATTTTGAAAGTGCATTAATTCACATTAAATGCTCCAAAACTCAGATGCATAGTATTTCAACCCCAAAATCTCTAAAGCTGCAGGCAATTCTCCCCATACCTGCAGAAGTGCAAAGTTTTGCTTTTTTTAAAGGAAGCTGTTCAAAAGCTAACTGGAAGTATACAGAAAGCACTTTAAAGTATGAACATGGCACAATTTTATCTAGGACTCTTTTTCTACACTGTTTAGGAGAATATATGAAATCTTTATTTCCACACACTTCCACACACTGTAAAGAATAAACACACAAGTTGAGGAGACAGAGCATTGATTATTCACCTGCTTCTAAACACCTTATCTTTCTGAAAAGCTTCTCTTCCCTGGACAGGGCACGTCTAAAATGACCTATCTGACCTTCATATCTGAAGCTGTAAGAACACAGCTTCCTGTGCTCTACAGTTCAAAATTTACATACTTCATTGAGATGAACTTGGAATCCACCATGATTAGACTGCAGTTTAAGCTGATGAAAAAGGAAAAGCTTTTCATTACATTCAACACTTCAACTGAAAATCAGGATTTTTTCTTCTAGTTCCAAGTGTAAATTCATGAGCTGAATCTACTTGTTATTATAAGAGGCCCATTATCAGTTTGTGTGTATCTGCCAGACCTGCTGCAGCCCAGCATCTACTTTGACAGCACTCTGGAGCAAAAGATATAAAAATATCCCAAGGAAGTCATAGAAGATGGGGAAAGGGAGATGGAGGAAGGAGAGATGGGGGTAAGGAGGTAGCGTGGCAATTCAAATAAGCTTAAATCATTTACAATGTAATGAGCCTTTCACAGTACTCTATCATTATCAAAACAGTATTAATTCGTAATGTTTTGAAACAAGGAAAAACAGAACAACAAACAAACAAACAAAAACCCCCAAAACAGAAAGCCCCCATCTTTTAACTCTCAGAAACTTTCTTTTATTTTGCTGCCCAATTAAGTTAGAGTTAAAAGAACATGCCCAACATCTGTTCACAGGATATTTTTTAAAATGAGAATTACGAATCACTCGAACAAAAGGCTTGAAAGAAATGAATTTTAAAAAAAATAAATGGCAATAAGGCAAAACCTGAAATAGAAAAAAAATCTTCATACAAATCCCTTAACAAAACATCTGTTGGTTTTATGGGGCAGAGCTATTTGGTATTTGTTTCAGTTTTCTTTTTAAAAGAATGCATGTGAGTTTCTAAGGATTAATAATATTTAACAGTGACACAGAAAATACTCTTATTAATTCCATTGGGGATGGTATTTTGAAGTTTCTTTTTTTAAACAATGTCTGGACTAGCCATTTCACATGACATCCATTAGTAGAAATAAATTAAAGAGACATTCATCCTAATTTAGTTGAAAAATAAATAATCTTCAAGTGTTTTCAGAAAGTAATGGGGCAGACAAACATGTCTGTCTGGGGCTACAGAAGAGAACTGTGCCTATGTAAAGAACATTTATTCCCCTGGCATGTCAAGCAGAAAGTTTTTTATCACCTCCTTAATTTTCACAGCTACAGTAAGATTTTGGCAATGGGACACATGGCTGCTCTTAACTCTAGAATTATAAACATGAACAGATTTTAAAACCACACCTTCTTAAAGCTGACAAATACAGTAGGAGTTCTCTTCGGTCTCTTCATGCTGCACATAAAACAGTCCAAAGCATTCATGTTCTTTGACACTGATATGAAGTGAGGAAGTGGGATTGCATTTGCAGTAGAGAGAAAGAAGTGAGCACAGACAGGAGCACACAGGCCACAGAGTGACTGCCAATTCCTGTCCAGTCCAGCATGCCACACTGCATCAGGGATTAAACACAAAGACAGGAGCAGTGTGACAAACCACCCTATGTGGCCCGACACCACTGAGAGCTTCTCCTGTATCAACATGCATCAGGGTATTGCCAAGAGATGGTGTGGTGGAAACACTGCTGAAAGCTATTTTGTTTTAGAAATACTCTTCTCCAAAGCAGTACTCAGGAAATTTCTTTTGGAAACCCTCCTGATCGCTATAGATACATCACCTTGATTCATTGGAGACATGGAAGGAATTGGCCTGCAGCACTATCTCAGGCCTTTGTTTAATGTTGGCTCATGAAACTTCTTTTCAACAAGTCAAAGGACATAGAAGCTTTAAAAAATCCCAAATAAACATTTAAACAAAGGTAACATAGGTAACTAATGTATTAACCTGACACTGGCATTGAAGAAAGCAGCATTCTATATGTAAAAATATCAAGAAAGATAATATAACTAATGCAAATCAATATGGGCTTAAGGACTACTGAATAGCTTTCTAATTGCTGTGAGAATAAATTTCCTTAGATAAAGTCAGTGATTTAAGTCACAAATGAAACTCCACAGTAGGTTCTTCTGCTGATATCCAGGTATGTACAACAGGGAGTACAAAACAAAAACCAGCAACCCCAAAAAGTATCCTCCCAACAGCAAGCAGCCTTGACCTAAGGGCTGTATATTGAAAGGTGCTCATCTCTCTTGCCTGAGCAAACAGAAGGGAAGATCTGATGGCACAGATATTGCCCTAAGCCAGACATACTGAACACTGCGGCAGTCAAAGTAAAACCTTCCACAAGCAGTGCCAAAACAGCCTGCACAAGCCTGGCACCACCAAAATGCAGTTGCCCGTTGGAGAAGTGCCTAAACACCAAATGCAATCTTTTCCACACCCACAATTTGCATGTCCCCTCCTCCTCCCCAAGGGGTGCAGATGGACTGCAGTTCTTTTTGAACAAGGAGCCCATGAGACCAGACTCACCAATTCTCTTCTAGCACATGAAGCATAGTGGCTGCTCTCCTTGGCAGCAGCCAAGGCGGGGATGGACAGCCTGAGCCAAGGGGCTGACTACTCTGCCTGCTCCTTGACTTGTCTCACAGCCAAGCCAGGCAGAGACACCCCACACAGCTCAGCCAGGAGCTCCTGGCCATCACCAGCACAGAACACAGCCACTGAGGACCCTGCTCCATGCACCAGCACAGAGGGAAGGGAAACAAAGCTCTTCCTGGGTAAGAAACTAAAACCACATTATTTCTCTATCAAAGACAACTAGGGTGCCTAAAACCACTTGCTTCACCCATGCTGCTATCAGCCTGCAATTCTTCATTCTCTCTCACACACACATCCCCTTTCACCTGCAAAAAAACTAACTGCCCATCATGAAATCTTAAATCTTCTACCCTAACATTTGGCAATGCTAGTTACTCAGCTAACATCTTACCACAGCATATATAAATTTTTAAATAGAGTTTTAAACTCAAACATTCACTTCACTAACTGAACAAACAGAAGGAGAGTTGCAAGTGTGAAATGGTTCTTGTAAGTGAAGAGTCATCACAAGCAGATGGGCTTCAAGCAGTATTACTGCCACACCAGACCCTAGACATACATTATGTGACTTTTAAAGGTTTATGTTTTTAAGAAAGTTACTACTGACATATTTGCTGAGGATACAAATCCTGAGATACAGAGAAAAATGGCAGAAGGTTGCTGATGGGAATCAGCATGAAAGAAACTAAAACCAGCCAGAAGTCACCTTTGGAAAGCCTGCAACACTAACAACATGGTGGAGAGGGGAATATTTTTTTTTTAAAGACTAAGGAATCAAGGTGGATAAGCTCCTGGGTGATGGGGTGGGAAGGCTGTAACAGAAAAAAAAAATCAAATTTTAATTCACAAGAATTCAAATTCTTAATAAAGTACATGAGTTTTATAGCAAGAATAAACCACTGGAAGAGCTTAGCAGGTATTAAGATGACTGGATACTAGAAATATTAAGCTCAAAATCAGAAGATACATGCTTTCAGAAAAGTATTAGGGCAAAGAAGTCCTGTAACCAGTGCTGTGCAAGAGGCTCAGAGCAGATCAATATTGTGAAGTTCTGTGGTCTGCAAATCAAGTATTGGTATCAGTATTCTGTTAGTTTGTTGGGGTTTTTTTTAATAAAAATTTCAAACTTGAAACAGCTGCTACAGTCAAGGGATGAACAGACAGCTGGCTAATACTAGTCTGAAGCCTAAACACCAATCACAGCTGTACACAGTCACTTTTATCTGTGCCTCTGAGTTGGGATTATCTACAGAAGCATGTCAAACAGAGCTGAAACTCCTGCTGCTCAAGCACACTATCAAGCCCAGGAAATTCTTACCCCACAACTCATTTCTCCAGAGCATGGGGTCAGCCCTGGAAGAGCTGAGATTTCCCTTATGCAACAGGAATCCAAAACCAGCAAATAAATGAATCAGTAAAAAAGGCTTTGCAAATTTTAAAGCAAACCTGACAGATTAGGGAATCCCACTGAACAGAGCAGTATTATTTGCCATCAAGTTTCAACAGGCAATGGTTTCTCTCGATGTGAGATATCACCACAACAAAAAGAGTCAGAAGAACCCATATCACACAGGCATGAACCTCTTCCTGCCTCACTCTAAGCAGGCAAAACCCATCCAACCTGACCACACTTCTGAGCTGTTCCCATGTCACTGATGGCGCATGAATGCCTGCACACAAGACAGCAGTACCTGATTGCAAGTATTTATCTTTCCCCCTGTGCATTCCCACACATACTCTCTGTACACACTGTTTACACCTCTCTTTCCCCAGAAGTCATCTCACTCCTACAAATTTGGGAGTGAGTGAAGTTAAAGCTCTAAACAGATGGTACAGATTTTGCTGCTTGATATTCACATAAAGATGTTTCAGTCTATCATCTTCTCAAAATCAGGCAGGGTTTGTTTTTGTTTTTTGTAACATGCTGTAAAGCTCTGCTGATCTTCATTATGGACATGGTTTTATGGTGGACTTGGCAGTGCCAAGTAAACAGTTAGACTTGATGATCTTGCAGGTTTTTTCCAATGTATATTATTCTATGTGGGTGAGAAAGATTGTTGAGATTGCTAGCAGCTCAGCTTTGCCACAGTGAAAAACCATAACCATAAAAAGGAGAAATCCTCCAGAGATGCACCTTTGCTTGTTCACTTTGACAGCTGCCACTGATAACAGTATTCAACAGGGTAGATGCTGAGGCTGGGAACCCTTCTGATTTCCATGCCAGGTTACACACAGGAAGCAAGTCCCAAAGCAGCACCTACCCCCTAGCAATATTTGAGGAGTAGCTAATGTTTGTACAGAAGACCACTTCAAGCCAGAACATGGCAAACCTGGAGTCTTTACACACAGCAGCCACACAGCAACCACAGCCAAGGGTCTTCTGGGTACTGAGTCTTGCTGTAGTCCTGTGTGGAGCAGGGTTATCACACGCTTCTCCTGCCAACCCAGTAATAAACTTACCAAGTATCTTCTGCAGTCTTGCCTATGCAAGAACTTTAGGATGAGCAAGCTGTTCGCAAATCTATAGCCACAGATAGAGTAACAGAAAACAAGGCATTAAGTTGGCCTCTGAAACTAGGCTCTAAGCTAAGAACATCATCATCACCATCATTATTATTTATTATTATTATTACTATTCCCTGGATGTACTGGATAAACTAAGAATACCGCCAAGGTCTGTTTTAAGATGCTCATTTTGGGATTAAAGTCAGGACACGGACTCCCACCAATACTCCTTTAAAAGTTACATTACTGCCAGCTAAATTTGTCACAACCATCAGTCAGTTCAGGTAATCCAAATGAGCATCAATACCTAGATCAGCACTTTCCTGAAAACCGTATGTAAAATTTTTTTGTCACAATCGAGTAACCGTGGAGTTCTAAGAGCACATATTGAAAATACCATGACTGGAGTAAGATAATCATTCAAAGACAGAGTAATGTGCAAAGTGCAACACCAAGAACAATGTGGCTTTCATGCCAAATGAAGACTGATCTTGGAGAAGAAAAAGTGCTTTTTTGTGTGCCTGTACTGAAAATGTTCCTGGTGATGCCTTGAGAGGCCACCTAAAAACAGAGACTAGACAAGAATAAGGGAATAAAGGTAGGTATTTATTTGAAGGGCCTTCAAAGGTACACGCTGGGGAGTCAAAGGCTACTGCCAAGATGGACTCCAAGATGGACAACAGGTCACGAGTTCTTCATACTTTTCCAAGTTTGGTTCATTTGCATATCAGGGTTAATTCTCCAATTAAAGCTTCAGTTAATGATGTAGTTTCCCCAAGCTTGCCCCCCCTTTCAGAGACTTTGGTTTAGATTTTGGGCCTAGGATGGTTTTGAGTGTCCTTGGAGAGCAGGCCTGGAAAGGCTTTGTTATGTCTACCTAGCATGAGAGAGCAGAAGTTAACAGGCTACAAGAAACTTCAGAGTTACACACCAGGTAGTACATTGAAAAATATGAAAGTTAAAACCTAAGGCATCACTGGTACCCAGAGTCACGACACTTCTCACCCTGGGCTTCCAAGGAAACGCTCGTTGGCAGCATTCCATCTGATGTATGAGACTTGGATGCCAACCAAACATCCTCAGAGCTGAACCTTTGACAGTTACGCTTCAACAGGAGCCTGGCGCATGTCTGAGTGCACACAAAAATGCAGCCTGTACCTGGGCATTCGCAGTTGGCCCAAATGCAAAGCAAGAAGCCAAATAAGAAGTGAGAGACACTACTAACAGAGAAGAGAAGTACCTGAAAGGACTATGTGGCTCGCAGAGTGCCAGCCTGAGAAAGGTCTGCTGCTTCAACACCAATGGTCATCAACAGTGGCTTGAATATACCAACTTAGTCTGGATGCTGAAAAGCTCAGGTAGAGAAATCTTTCAGCTTTTCTGCAGCATTCTGTGAGAGCTTTGCAGTTCTCACAGAAGCTATGAAAAACACTGCCACGAGTTCTTGTAAACTAATTCTTTATCTTGCACCTGGGTTTGTTATGCAAGATCGTTACGGTTCTAGCTTTCTGATATTTTGGAATAAGTGTCTTAGAGCTTGACCAATCCCCTCAAGGGGTGGATGGCTGAGCACCCAATTGTCTTATGCCATTCAACACACTCTTTGCGAACCACGTTATAAAAGATGAATTAATTAATTAATAAAGAGTCAGAACTGCCTTCCCTTCTGAACTTACTCGTGACATTCCTTGCCGTCAGTGTCGCTCACAGCGACAACTTAGCTCTTTGGTAATGGTGTTGATAAGGAACAGAGCTAAGCATGGCAAAAGCTGAAATACAGGCATGCCCAGTCCAGCTCTTGAACGATGAAGAAATCTTCCCCTTAATCAGCAACGATGGTAAGATTACTGAAAAACAAAGGGATTTGTTTTCCACATAGGAAAGAACCACAAAAGACAGTTCAAAGAGGTGAAACACTGTAAAGGGAATAAAAGGCAAGTGAAGTCAGGTGTTATGCATGTTTGCCTGCACAGTAGATCACCTCACTGCAACAGAGGGAACTTTGCAAATTGTATCAAAATCCCAGGTAGCTGCTTCCTCTGTAACCAGGGAAGAACAAGAAACACCAGCTGGCAAGAAGGAGGGGGGAAAAGAAAATAAAGAGAGACTTTTAACCCGTACCTGGGGGAATCAAGCCTAAGAATCTTAATTGGCTCAATTAAATCTGCAGAGAACACAGATACTGTAAATATTAGAACTAGCTTGAAAAAAGGAAGGAAAAAACCCTCCAAGGCAAAACATTCTTTTATTCTATGATCTCCATTGTGCCATGCAATTCAGAAGACAGAGGTTTGCCCCGGGGCTATATTAAGGGTTATGCTTTGTGGTTTACAATTTTGATATGCCATTTCTGAGGTTTCTCAAGATATCTCATGGGAGAGCAGGATTACTGAGTATGACAGAAACACTTGTTCTATTACAGAAGTTCACATCTGAAGAAGAACATGTAATATATTGAACTGTCAATCCATCTGCCCATTTTTTCCTGTAAAGGGGGCACAGGAAAGCAGAGCCTTTACCTTGTTTTTTAAGCTACATTTTGTGATTCTGTTTAATAAACTCCATGAGGCTTTCCTCCTTAGAATGTTATCAGTGTAACTAAAGAACTGGGGAGTGGTGTGTCATTTTAGTGGTGGTATCACAGCTACACAAATCCTACCACAATAATGGTACTTGCCCTTCTGACCAAGTCTAGGAGAGAAACACCTCGTGAAATGGCATCACAGCCACAGGAGACAGAAAGTAGTAAGGGACCCAGCAATCCCTTTTGAAAGTGCATCCTCATGCCATGCATTAGCTGGGGAATTTTAACATTTCAGCTCCGAAAACATACACTGAAGTCATGACAGAATGTATGAATACTCAACTAAATATCGCAAGTGTCAGCCCACTCAACAACAGAAGGAAAGACCCGAGTTTAAAGAAAGGGATTTAAGACCCATGTGTAGTTTATGAACTGTACTGTGAAAGTTTAGCCTCAAAAAAACCTGTTATCTAAAACAGATGTTGCCTTTGCAATGCTCAATTTATGATAAATTGTTTTAATATTTATACCTAGCGCAGGCACTGCAATAAATCAGACAAGGGCAAAATATAACGAGCATTCCAAAGTAGAGAAATTACACACTCGCGCTCTGTGAGACCCGTTTGTTTGGAAAGCTAAGGGAATAAATCTCTAACGGTGTTTTTCTTTACTTGCCGCCTCACGAACTACGAAGCCAAAAAGCGAAAACCAAATTACTGTCGGCCACAGCTAAACGCTGGGCGAGCAGCCTCCCGCCGGGCAGCTGGGAAGCGAGCTCCCGGCTCTGGGCGCGGGGCGGGAGCGGGAGCTGCAGCGGGACCGGCGCCGGGCCGGGCCGTGCGCTGCCCTCGGCCGCCACGCGGGGGCGCCCCCGCCCGCGCCGCGCCGGCAGCGCCGCGGCGAAGGGACGGCAAAGGGAAAGGGACACAGGTGAGCACGATGGTCGCGACACGCCGCTGGAAGGGCGCGTTACCAGGCGGTGCTGCAAAGTACTCAAGGGCCACTCTGCTGAGGACAGGAAGTTGGCAGGAGCTGCCCCCCTAGAAGGCGAAGAGTTCATGCAAAGCGAGCTTGGCAATGAGGGCTGTGCAGTCACCCGCCGTGTTGTTTAAGAAGCCCGTTTTGCTGTCAAGAGGCTTCACCTCCATCCCCTTCCCCACCTCTCCACAGAAGTTCAGACGCTGCCAACGGCTGTCAAGTGGGCAGCTTTGGCACCACGTGCTGCAGGGAGAGGATACAGCTATGGATCAGCACATCAGTGTAAGCTGCCAAGAAGCTTGTTGTAGCACATGGTGCTAGTAACAGACGTGGTCCATTCAATCCCCCTATGAGCCACGCACTTAAGAGCTGGACTTGATGATCCTTGAGAGTCCCTTCCAACTCAGAGTATTCTCTGAGTCTGCATATGTAAAAGATGTAAAACACTAGTTTCTGCCTGAAACATCTTGCTGGTAAGGAGAGCAGTTACCCAAGCAGGAAGGCAGAGTCTTCGCCTCCCCACATCAAAGGGGACCTGAACTATTTCACATCGAGGAACAAAGGGTCCCACAACAGCACTGAAATGTTGTTTCCAACAAGCTGGACTCTGGGCAAGAAAGTGGGTAGCTTCCCATGCTACTCACTGGGCACAGAGGGTCAGAAAAAAAAACAGTAGAAAGTAGTGAGAATGGAGAAAATAGCCTGAGACAGCTTCAGAATCTACTACTAATTTGAAGAAGTTCCTCACTTTTCAGTAGTGTCATCGCAACCCTGGAGAGGGCCAAGCTGGTTCTGCTTTTAGTTCACAGTGGACATCTCATGCTAACTTTACTGGGCATTTGCAACCAGGACCTACAGTCCCGACAGCCAGGGAGCCCACAGCAAGTAGGGGGAGCTCCTAGCTTTTAAATTTAGTGATTTTTTGTTTTACTTTAACCATTCCTTTAAACAGATTTCTACTGGCAATATTCTACAATCAGCTTTAAAAAATAATTAAGAAATCCAGCCACAAACTGAACATCATCATCCCTCAACAAAAAGAGGCTTACATGCTGTTGGAAGCCACACTGACAAGCAGTGACTTTATGTTCTAGGTGCATTTTGCAATGGCCTTTCTCAGTGACAACCCAAATGAGTGCAGAAAGATCAGACTAAAAGCAGCAATGAAGTCAGAGCACTGAAGAATCCCCTACAGTTCAGTTTTCTGCAGCCCACTTGCACTGTTTTGCAACTTCCCTCATCATTCCTGCTCTACACAAGTGGCAGCAACAATGACCCACCAACTGAATGAACCAGAGCACTAATTTTGGCTCTGTTCATCTAAAAAAACACCCCAAAACTGAAGTGTACATTCCATTTGTTATCTGTGCCATTTAACCACTGAAGATTCTCCACCACAGGGCAGTGTTTTACGGACAAGCTTGTGCTAGTTAACATTTGCTGCAGAGCAACTCAGTTTAAAATGTGAGCAGCCTGCCTGAGGAAGCAGAGATACCACAGCTGACATGTCACCTTGATAACCCACTGTCTGCTGGTGCCATGGGGACTGGAGAGGGCACTGTGCTTCTGGCTGCTTTTGGCATCACCACAGGTACAACCAACACCAACAAAACTGAGATCCACTCATAAAAATTGAAACAGACATCAGGCATGGGAGAGTACTGCCAGAATGAAGTCAGAAAAAAAATCTCAGTCTAAATGTAAAACCTGTTCAAATAAGTAATCTTTATAAAACTGCAGGTGTTCTGTATTACATTATTTGCCAGAGCAAGCATGCAGTACATTTTGTGCCAGGCCACCAGTTTGAAGAACACTTCAGTTTAGAACAACACGAGCTAGTGTCAAAGCTTGGCAATTCCTCGAGACTGGTATCTTGCTTTTGCATTCAGAATTAGCAGCAAAAGGCAGCCCCAGGTGCATACACCAAGAGGTCTGAGGGATGTGTTTTAAGGCAGGAGGTACAATACACTAAAAGACCATCTTCACCAATTTAGACAGCTACTTCAGTTTGGATACTACCACAACAACCTCACCTGAACTCAGTGTTCCCTTTGAGGAAGCTGCACCTACATGAATTCCCAAGGTCCCTTCCAATATAAAGGACTGCATGATCTTAATAGCCTGTGATGATCCAGTGGGGACAGCTTGAGGAGAGGCAGCTGACACACTTCCCCAACACCAGACAACAGGGCATACAGCCAATCCTCACAGGTTCCCAGTCTCCTAGGTGCCTTAGAGTTCACTGGCTCTCTCCAGGCACAGCACAGGCCAGGAAGCCCGACCAGCCCAACAGATACTTTTCTTGCCTTCGCAAGATCCCAAACTTGGTTCCCAGAGGCAGCAAGCAGCCTAGGGAGGGAGATGTCATCTCTGCAACTCAGCTCTGCAGCTTTGGGCACGATCAGCCTTAAGAGGTCTAGAAGTGGTATCTGTGCCAACGACTTGGAGGTTACAGAGGTCTAGCCCAGAGAAAGTGTACAAACTTCAGGAGTCAGGAGAGAGGATGCAGAGTAAAAAGCTCCACCATCAGCTTCCTGGGAGTACTCTTTCAGCAGACAACAAGCTTTACCTCGTGCTTCCGGGCTGAAGCAGAATTTTGGAGAGTCAATCCAGAAGTAAACACCGTCAAGAGGAGAGACTCTGACAGGACTGTTATTCTCTTTAAGGCTTGAGGCCCCAACTAGCTCTGCTTCGCAGGCAGTTCATACACGTGGCACAGCTGGCAAGTTCAGCAGATACTCTCCTTAAATATCTGAAAACCAGCCCAAGGAGGGAAGAGTTTATGTGGCTAGTTAAAGGACAGAAAGTGATGGTGCCAACTCAGACGACTCCCACATGTCTGAGATCAGTCTCCTATATATTCTCATACACAAGAACTAGACTCCAGAGTGAGAATTGTTTGCATTTTTCTGCTGGGCTGGAGATGGAAGGCATCTGGACAACCGAGTAGTTGAAATTTCATTGACACGAGAGTTGTGCCAGCTCCAACACCAAGTATTTCAATAATCCTCTTTTTTCCAGTTCATTCAGGAGGCACACAAGTAGCTGGCTGTAGAGGGAACAAAAAAACTTGACTCATCATCACCGTAACCAAGCATTAGAAAAGTGAGGCAGTACAGTCATGAGATGATGTCTGGCACACTGCTGGAGTCCAGTTCATTTCCATAGCCAAGATCAGAAGAAAAACACTTTGTCCCGTAGTGGTATGCATCACAACACAGGGAGCAGCCGGTCCAGAATCCAGAAGGATATATAGGAGACAAGCTGCTGGACTATGCCTACCCCTGCTTCTGCTCCTCAAAGTGATCATCATTGACTGGACACCATACTGGGGCCTCCAGCCACAGAATCATACAGCACAAGTCCCTGCCCTCAAAGCCTGGACAGTAACTACTGCATTTGTAGGGACACACATTCTGCAAAAGAGTTGTGATTTGTCATTCATTCTCACACTTCATGTTTCTGCCATCCTTTCACACACCAGGACCAACTGTGCAACTCAAGTGCATCAGCAATGTAGAAAGGAAAGGGAACTGTCCCTCTCCACCAATGCAGAGGCAGGGCAGGCAGCAGCCCTCCTCATGCAAGAGAGCTCCCAAAACAGCAGGTAATTGAAAAGGCTGCCTTTTCTGCTACATGGGTATGAAAATACAATTCTGTCTCCCTTACATACATGCTATGGAGTGTTTCACCTTTGCAGTATGCTTTCAGACAGCCTCATATAGGAAGGATATAAAAATACCGTTAAATAACCATTTTCATAGCAGGGTGCCCAAAGCCACCCTCTTGGAAATACATCAAGAGAATGACAAATAATGGTTTAGCAATATCAAGTTCAGCAACCAGCTCAACCTCTTTGTTCCTCTTAGAAAAGAAGTTCAGATTATAATTAGAGCTCCTACAAAGGAACAAATATTATGATTCTGACTTAACATAGCATTATGTCCTAACACACATACATACACATCTAGCATTAAAACGTAAATTGGCAGAATATACTTCCGAATGAAACTGAAAATTAAATTTTTAGTAATATCTTAGGGAGCAAAAATCAAATACACATCAGTGTTTGAATACAGCAAACACCTGGTGAACAGTGTTTTGCAACTTCATGAAAAGAAAGACGGAACAAAAAGTCCTCTTTCTGTCCACTTGCCTTTTTTTTTGAGCCTAGTCTCAGTCCTCACATACAAATTATCAGCCATTTTCAAGAATTTGTGCTGCCTTCTGAGGAAAAAGCTGCAGTGTCACAAGAAGCCCAAGCAGATTATTAAAACCTATCAACTGAACATTACTAGAACTGATACAATTTTCATTGTCATCTCATCCACACATGGTATTACATCATTATAATGAAGGCAACATGCCCGCCTTCAGTAACCAGCCTTCTTCCCCCTCCCATAAACTGAAGACTTTGGTGAAGCACAAGCTGCCTGTAGTATTAATAGTGTATATGAGAGCTTTGGAGAGGTCAGCTCTAGGCTTTATTGAGATTTAGAGTTTTGTCTTTTCTTTCTGCGCACCCCAAAGTAGCCATGAAGATGAATTCTACAGACATATTGATGTTGTCCCACCAGAGTTAGGGAGGGTGAACTGTGTCTTTCCTACCCATTACGCTGCAAGATTTCATGGGGACAGAAGTTGGAAAGCCCTTTGTTTTCATGTTAGACTATGTTGCAACCATTCAAACAAAATATGCCAGATATCCCGAGCTGTACACAGTTCCATCATATATCTGAATTGCTGTTAACAGTTTATCACCAAGTAATATGAATAGGGCTACACAATGATGTTTACCTCCAATGAAGAGGCTTAACATACTAGAATACTCTGATGAAATACAAAGATTTCACACTCATAAAAATATAAATAAAAATTGTTTCCCCCGCATTTAAAGTACTGTTATAGTAAATCCCATAGGTCATTACCCTTAAAAACATGATGACTGCAGTAAACAATCAAGACTAATTTTTTGTACTGCATTAGGAGTCCCCTTTGGCTGTCCACTGCTGCTATGCTTTTATTCATTCAGTGAAAGGATACCCACAAAAGAAATTAGCCTTACTAAAATCATGTAAATTTCTGGCTGCCAGCAGGTAGCACAACTGAGCCACCACTGGAAACTCTCATGAAGGAGATGCATACAAACACTGGGATATTTACCACAATGAACACAACTATACATTAGGCACAGGGAGAAGGTAAATCCCTTACCATCACTTGACAGTAAGCAACCTCAGTAATACAAGGAGAGTGCTCTGAGACTAAAATAAAGCAGCAACTAATAAAATAAATGGCTCTACAAGTATATAGTAATATAGAGTCAGTAAAACACACATACCAAGTCCTGGGCTTCCTTCCTGAAGATAACCCACAGTGAATGCATCAGTGAAAGCAATGCTCTATACTCAGAAAAAGAGTTATAAAGAGGTTCAGAGATTGTACTTAGATCAACCTTAAAAAAAAAAACTGACCAGGGAGACTTTACTACTAATACAAAAATTAAGAAGTGAACTAGTAAACTCACCTACTTAATGAGACTCTGCTGGGTCAAGTAACCTATCTACAGAAGAAGATTGCAACACAATTTGCATTTGTGCATTCATTATTAGGTTATTCTCTCCCTTCCCAGAAAAGCAGTGGGCAACAGACAAACCGAAGTATGACAAAAAATACAATCCAGGACCCAGAATAAAAGCTTGGCATGTAGAATTATCAGACAAGAACATTTTGTGTGCATTTCCATGACTGCAAAATCAGACAGTGCTTCAATCTCTAGTGTAACACTGTTCAGGGATAAAACAAAACAAAATCCCACACCTGTTAGCAGAAGTATAAATGAGTCGTAAGCATCCACTTAGCACAAGCTCGTAGTACGCCGTGACCTTCCACTACATAACTACATCCTACAGATCACAGATTCAATGGACAGCATCCCAAAAGGCAACTGCATATGCTTTTTGAGTATTCTGCATAAAACATGGGAGCAGTGGAAGGCATGAAAGTTTCCTGGAAATTAACAGTCATTTTAAGTGATCCTTGAACAGAACTACTAGACACCTTTGGCAAGTGATAGCTCCTGCTTTTTGTTGTGCATCCCACCTGAGACCCTGTCCACACCTTAAAGCTCTAAGGTTTCCTACAGGAAGATAGCCATTTACAGGAGGTTTCCTGCTGACAGCTCTAAGTGCATTCTGTCTCCACCAAGACTTCATACTAAGAAAGATAAATGAAGTTATGTCTTGAAGAGAGAGGAGGCAGGACTGAGATACAAAAGGTCTCACCTGAGCATGCACACCATGCTACACCCCAGGCTCCACAGCAAAGTCCTCCATACTCTGTTCAGATTTGCTCAGTGTCCTTCCTAGAGCCAGAGGCTCTGAAGGCTGCTGAAGAAATGCATGTTCACAGCTACCAACACATGAAAATTAGGAGTATGCAAATGAGAATTAGCTGCCTGAGCTCTCTTTCCAACCACACTGCACCCCAGAGGCAAATATTTTATTAACCTTTTTTAAGACATATAAAATGAGTTGTGAGAAAAAGCTATTTTTATCAGTATTTTCCAGTAAGGAATGCAACAGGTGCCAAGAACTGAAGGAAACCCACATCTGCTCCACTGTGACTGTAGGCCCTGCCTGACCAGATTTTATAATACGTATTTTGCACATGCATGGATTACTTAGAATCTGAGGAATGCAGCCCATACCACTGGGAGACCATAAAAATATAAGGAATCTGCAGTCTTTCCTGCAGCATGGATCTGGAATGCCTGTACTGTTTAAGCAGTATTACAATAATAGTAGCCCCAAAATTACTGTCAGTATGATTAATGCCAGTAGCTTTCTTACCCTGGCCAGAAAGCTCTGAGGTTTACGTGTCACACTGAGACTTTTAACTCTGCATACAGGGTAAAGCCCACCTGCCTACTTCACTTGACCATGAAGGTGGAAAGATAAGAATAACCACTGTTTTTTGGGAGGGATTAAAAGGGGATAATATCAGGCCAGCCCTCTTCCTGGTTTGCAGAAGTTTGGGTGCCCAGGGATGCTCGTGAACTACTGACATGAGTAACAGCTGCTATCTTTGTCTAGAGAACTCACCAGCCTCTGACTGACTGCCCTGTGAAAAGCTCTGGGGTACATGAAGCGAGAAGGACAGTATATCCAAGGTAAAATTGTATTCTGTCTGGTTCAGCAGGGTGGGGAGGCAAGAGAGCTTCTATTTGGCCTTGTAAGGAGCTACATTCCTTCAACTGCCTTGTAGCAAGTTTCAGGGGATAGCCACATTTATATGCACCACACAGATAATGCACTTGAAATGCTTTGGGACTGATATGAATAGGAACTATTCTTCCCTTTAATTAGCATTTTTGCCAGATGAACACTGCTGCAAAGTGCCAAGCTGTGGAGTCCTCCTACAAGTTCCAGGAGATATACAACTGACAGCCAGAGCGTATCCAAAATCAGAAGATTTCCTTTTGCAGCTACAATTTGTTTTGCCCACTTGAATGAAAATAATACAGTTATCAAAATGATCACCCAAGATAAGGACAAAACCAGTGTACTACACAAACCCTGAGAGGTCACACATAAAACTCTGCTAAATTCTTGGGCAGTTGCATGATGTTCTTTGAATGGTGACTAACGTTATAATAAACACTGACCACAGAAAAGGAAATGCATTAGTGTACTTCCAAAGAGATAGCTGATCATAAAAAGATACAGAAGTCATGGGTTTTTTAAAAAGTCAAACAGCTGATCCTACCTCTGATCACACACACAAAAAGTAGTCACGGGTGACTGGTAAACTGTTTACAAGACAATTTCTCCAAAACTTCACCTTAAGTTATAACCAGTAGGAAAACTATAAATCTAGAAATACAGTGAAGATGTAAGTTATACTGTTTGGGTGTTGGTGTTCTTGTATTACCAGATGAATTGCCAATAGAAAGACAGTATGGATTAAGGGGAAAAAAATACAAAAACATTGGCTTGTTTCCTAGCAACAGCTCAGCTAAAATTACTTAACATTTCTACTCAATCAAATGTAAATTTGACTATGTTATCCCTTAAATGTTGATTATAACGGGCCTTTTCAAATGCAAATTCAGTGTGTAAAGTGAATGTAAACGTTGACAAAGCTGACACCAAAATCTCCTGATTAACATCATTTGCATGTACACAGCAACATTATTACAAACCTTCTAAAGACAGAAGGAAATGAAAATTGGAGAGAGAATCACCTTCTGCATCATCTCATTCTTTCCTGCTTTAAGAGCAAAACAGACGAAAATATGAAGCCTTTTGGATTGCATGCAAAATTCGAACAGTTTAAAAGTGCAGCACGATAAACTGTACCTGAATGCTATTCCTTGTGTTGCTAGCAAATACAATGGAGTGAAAAGCTCTGGTTTATTTCTTAGTCGCAGAACCTGAGAATTACAGGGAATACATATAGCACAAGCAGACTGTGAAGATTGTAATACCATGTAGCCATTGGCAGTTTGCAAGTGTTCTTGCCTCTTTTACCTGCAGTTCTTGCAAGAGAAAAACAGGAGGAAGGGGGGACAAGGAATATATGTTACCCCTGAAGTCTGTAAGTTTGTTCTTTGCACAGTTAATCAACTCTGGGATTCAAACACCTTAGTTATGCGCACCTTCACACAGGGCCAGATTATTTTTGCCCAAAACATGTAGAAGAGGCTTCAAAGAGGATGTTAACAGGTTTCTTCTTGTTGCAGCATTTCACAATAAGGGTATTAGAGTATATTATTTTACAATAATGTGCACTACATCAGGCTGATTTACCACTAGTTAACCAAAAGTCAACGGGAAGCTGAGAACAGATGCAGAGTTCCTTCAGCACAAAGCAAGTAGCCAGACTTAACCTCTTAAACTGAGAGTATTTTCTAGTAGAAAACACCACCCTTCCTTCTTAATCATCTCAATAAGGATACTGGGCTGAAACACATGATTTTACATCCACAGACACCCAGACACCACACAGACTCATCTTTGGCAACAGAGATTTTTTTTTTCCCCATACTACTGCAGACATAGCTTGCTGTGATACACACTTCCTAGTCCAGCACATTGACACAATGAGAATTCGCACAGCATCAGCTACATCAGTGCAAAATGAACAATTTAGCATTCGCCAGCTACCACCTTATCTTTCATGGTGCTACGTTTTTAAAGAAAAGCAGAAACACTTTCTTCCTCCACTGCACAGTTTCTTAATAGAGTTATTACAGGCCTGTTGATGATTATCTTTTCTACCCTGGATCAGAGCTGCTACTTAAAGTATTTTAGATAGGACATAACCCACTCCCCTCTACACCCCCAAGTTGCAAATTTTAGCCATGTCAGATGCTAAAAGTTGAAGGCTTCTTACGAAATCAATGAGTACAACAGATGAGTATTGGGAAGGCACAATGAGTAAAATGTTTACATCCATATTAAGCACAAATCTTACCTGTCTCAAAAAGCCAGTCCCATCTCAAAATTATGGTTCTGGGACAGAGCTGAAAGTGAGTTTTGGACTTGGCCTAAAGGGGTAGGAAGGGAGAGAAACCCAGGAAGATACAGGCAAGAATACTTCATCCTCCCGAGCCAACTCCTGCCTGCTACCCCACTGCTTACAAATTTCTATGTGCCAGACAAGGTTCAAACTCATGTTTGAAACAGAGACCAGTTTTAAAGGCAGAGCTCATGTCTGGAGATGCATTCTGATGACATATGAGCTGGTTTTCTTCAGCAAAGCCTAAAGCAGCAGGATCTCTATACTTTACCTCACGGATCCTCCACCCTTATGCTACACATTTGCTGCTCCATTCAAATCCAGCTTCTGATAGGAGAAACAAGGAGATCCAGACTTTTCTGAAAATCTTGAGAAACCATTTTATTTTTGTTTGGAAACTTTCCAGAGGCACTTTTAGTGCCTTTTAGTATATACACATGAAAATTAATACTGTTCTCTCCTTATTAATACATTCTTTCAAGTGACTTTTACAGTCTGGAAGCAAAGGTCAGTTACACTGAGTTCCAAGAATCCACTGCACTAAAAAAGTAACTTTATTTGACCATATGTTACTATAATTAAACATACAGGAAAATATTCTTTGATCTTATGACTGTCTTGGACTAGATGGGTAACAATCCCATTTTTACAAATGATGATTCTAGTTGGAACCCTAAAAAAAAAAAAAAAAATCTGAAATACCTACAGCATTGACTTAATGATTTACCATTAAAAATACCACCAGGGTATGTGATATGGCAGCTGTGTGTTGAAAGATCACTACCTAACCGGACTCTCACCTCAGAACCCTGACAAAAGAGGTTGGGAGCTCATATCCATGACAGTGACTGAAAGAGATGAAGCAGTAGTTGTTGAACCAGCAAGGCATTTGTAGTTGGGAACTAAAATAAATGACTCTCATGCAGCATATAAGTTCCTAGAGAAAAGGCTCATTAACATGAGAAACATTTACTACAGAACAAAACTATGTAAACAAAAGAAAGACAAGACACGCACAAAAAGTTATCTGTTATCCTACACCATATGGGCCATCACTGCCAATAAAGTTCCAGAGACAAAGATTTTAAACAACTGAAACTTAAAAATCAGCTAAAATTAGTTGAATGCAGACAAGGAACCAACTAGCAGCCTCTACGTCTGTACAGAGACTGCAATAGAAAGGAATAGTCTCATAGGAATTCTCAAAGAAAATGTTCAGCCTTAGGTGAGGTGCTATGGGCACTCCTAAAAATTGAGAGTACATTTATTCAAACTTCATGATGCACTAGGATCCCCAAACCTGAGAAAGATTAAAACACCCTAAATTAACCAATGGCATTACTTTTGCAGGAAAAAAAACCCCAAAAATTTATTCTGAATAAAAAACACCTGAAGTCTGTAGCTGTACATGTAACTGGCTTTCACATATGCTTAGTGGGAGAATTCAATTCAGTATACTTCCAACAATGACAGACATCAAAGTTAAATTAAGAACGGTTTTATTACCACTCAGCACACCCTTAAAGACCAGAGCAGGTGAAGTTACATGTTCTTCCCTGAGCTTCATATGTAGCAGAGAAATGCAAAAAACATGGTAATCTTGATACTGAAACAGGAAAGAGGAAAACTATAAAAAGAAAGATGAGAAGAAGAACTAGCTCAGATTTAGACGAGGTATTTGAGTAAGATTTGGAAACATCACAGAAAATTAGTTTTTAAACACTTTGTATTCTTAATAGAAGACCATATCAGCTAATTCATCTTGTAGGCAAACCTCTCTAGATTTAAGAGAAGCAAAAAAAATAAATCCCACACACCTCTGACTGTGTGTATTGCTCAGGAACAGAATGGTGACACAGAAGCATTGTCCTGCCTCATGATGGAGACAACCTCAGAGAGTCACTATTCATGCTCTCCACAAAAGGTTGGGAATATGTGGGATTGGGAGGGGCCGAACTTAAAGTAAATACTCATGAGCAGTCCTCATGTCATTTTTTAACTCTACATGCTGGCCTTCAGCCAGACCACAATAAGGTTCGATTTATAGAAACTACAGTACATCTATAGCCTGTGATTTCTGCCATAGCTTCTTTTATGAGCAGAAGATAAACAACCTGATTTAAGACTAAGTAGCTTCAGTAAGCCTCTTTCAATTAACCACATACTACAAATACACTCCTTTCCAGCTACCCCATCTAAGAAAGGCAAATGCTTACGCAGCATTTATCTTAGTGTGCATAAGCATAAGCACACTACAAGTGTACAAGGACAGGAAAAATTACAGTAATTAAGGGACAAGCTGCTCCCAGTGCCAATTTTGATCCTCAGCAACTTGACAACTGAACTTGACACTACTTTCTGGGTGAAAAAGCAATTAATTCAGGAATCGGAGAATGGTTTGGGTTGGAAGGGACCTTAAAGACCATCTAGGTGTCCCACCACGAGCACGGATGCCTTCCACTAGACCAGGTTGCTCAAAGCCCTTCTTGAACGTCACAAGGTTTGCACAGGCCCACCTCTGCAAGGTCACTCTGGATGCCATTCCCTCCTTCCAGTGTGTCGATGCGATGAAGCCGACTACTGTCTGGAGTGGCTGCAATTCCTTTGTGCTGCTCTTCAGGAGCTCTCCTGCTGACCTGCAATCCATCTCCAAGCTCTGGGCATCTTTTGCTGGTGCTGGCATCAGACTCATAGGAGTAGGATGGATGGAGGTTCCCCTCCCCCAGCAACTTTAGTTTAAAGCCCTCTTCACATCTTTTAAGACAGCTCTGTTTTAAAAGAACTAGCTAATCTGTTCTTACTAGCAAATGTAATCCTTTACCCCAGCATCAAAGACTCCATTTAGCTCAGTTCTTGAAGTTTATAAAGAACTGAGAGGATACATGAGGCATGGAAATTAAAAACAAAATAGAAGAGAGGAAGCAGGCTTGCTAACTGCAGGAAATAGGACTTTTTCTACAATCTCAGCCCCACCACGACTTATGTTTTATTCATCAATTCTACTTACGGTTTTTCTCTTTAGGCAAAGACAACCTGGCAGCACCACATTTTTGTTACTCCAAGTCAAATATAATCCCAGATCATTAAAAAAAAGAGATAAAATACTCCTCAGACTCTAGTAAGAGAGTCAGGAACAGCGCCTTGTTACCCATCTAGGGTGTCTATCTCTTGCTCACATTCCTAGGGTTATTTTTGCCACAGTGTACTGGTCCAAGCACACACAATGGAAGCCAAATCCTACCACTTCACGAGAGACAGAGAGAGAGGCAGTTTACTTTTGCTGACCTCTAACTCACAGCCATTTCTGCACTTCTCTGAGAAGCCATCATCCCTCTTGAAATTGTGCATCCCTGCCTTCAGCACACTCCTGCCTACTCGGACAGTCTCAGGAATTTTACTCACTACATGCAATACTCTTCTGGTCTTCACAGAACTGGTGTGCTGTAACTTCCCTCTCCTACTCTCCACCACCTTCAAGGCATGACTTTTGGAAATTTTTTTTTCAAGCCAGATGCAAGTACTACTAATGCATATCTTACAGCAGCTTCTGGTTATCAATGTCAAAAAGTCAATGATTTACTGCCAAATCCATGGAGCTACAAGTAAGAATGTATGAGAGAGTCATCAAGTCCTACTGTAGCCATGTGACGCATATTTAAGTTGTTCAACATTTGCAACATCAAAAGCTCTACCCAGATAAACTTTAGAATAGGAAAATTTAAAAAGGAAAAAAATCGAAACTAAAGAAATATAAAAATATGAAGTTGAAAAGCACCAAGAAATAAACAGAGCAACTAATAAAAATAACAGAGTCAGAAATGGTCTCACAGACACCGCTCTGAAATTAAAGCTCACAGACACAACACAAAGCTCAGAAGTTAAAATACATGGCTGCTGGGATAAATATCTATGGCTCTCCTCACCTGCCCACATATTTGGACACTTTAAGATTTACTCCTTCAGAACCAGTGTGATAGTTATCAGCCCGAAACAGTTGTCAAGCCTACGCAGCATTATTTGAATTATAGAGAAAAATAATGTCATAAGTATAGTTATTATATCCATAAATTAAAATAAATAAATAAATAAATAAAAAGGCCATCAGAAATAGAAGGTATTTAGCTACTCTCTAGAGTAAATCCCATTTTGAATTCTGTGATCTTGCCTCCTTGAACAGGAAATTGCACTTCAGTGTCCTACCCAAACCGAAACATCTATTTACATGTAGACATCCTTCATGCATGTGTACATTTGGGTTTATATATTTATGTATAGACTTATTTATGAGCCTAGATCTTCTGATATCCTCACTGGGATCTTTGCAGCAGAGAAATCATCCATGCTCCATCCAGAAGTGTCACGGATCATCCAAAGGTTTTGCTTCTGAGAGGTGCAATTTACGCGCACAAATCCTTCCTGCCCACGCACCTCCCTGGCATTTTGCAACAACTGCTGTAAGAAGGAGAAGATCCAGCCCTGCCACTAGCCCAGGACTGGTTTCACCTCTCCAGTTTTGTTCTCCTCCTTCACAGTTTGCTGAGCCATCTAATCCTTGCACTTCTAAATGGAAATAACACATTGCCAAACACTAATGCTTATCATTACAGTCAACCAATTAAACTGTAATTCTACCATTGTTATCCACCAACACTCTTCCTGCTTAAGTGCAAGGTATGTTTACTTTATTACTGAGGAGCTCAAACATTTTCTTTCACAATAATGTATCCTCTTCCTCTTCCCACCTAAGTCAAGGTAGAATGCTCATGAATCAGACCAATAACTAGAACAATGTTTTCACTTCTGCACTGACATGGACAGATGCAGAAAAACTGAGAATTAGTATTTTCACCAGTTTTAGGATCCATTGAAAGATTCCACAAAAAAGGGAAAGATGGCAGAGATTTCAAAAAAACAACTGAAAAAAACCCTTCTACAACCCAAACACAACACCATCACATAGAGGTGACATTTTATTATCTTCTCTTTTACAGTATCACTGCTGAAGCTAGAAGTTTGAGATCTGTTAAACCAAACAAAATAGCCATAAAGGAAGAAATTAGGTGGCAAAACAAGTAACACAGATCTTAGAAAACCTCAGACCCATTAGCGCTGCACAGATAAAAATATTCTGGATTTTATTCCAATCTGCTCTGCAAAGAGCCTTTCCCTTACCCCACTAAGCAGATTCTGCACGAGTAATGCTGGTTCACAGTTACACAGAGACAAAAACATGCAAATTCCACTTTTACACTGTATTTAATAAACAGATTCATTTCCTCTGTAGTCCATATATACACAGAAAAGTGTTGGCTACCTCTCACAGACAATGCTTTATCTGTTAACTTATAGTCAGCTAAAGCTAATAGCAAATAAAACTACAGGACTCCTAATCCTCAATCCAGCTCAGCTGTTTTTAAAACTGAATGCAGAGAAGTTATGGAAGTTGGAAACAATGCAGAAATCTCTAACTAGTGGTAAGGCATTGGTGGTATTTAGAGCTCATTTTTGGCACCTTTACTTCTTCAGGAACACAGCCTATACGATGAAAAGGAAAACTTAATCCTGACACCTTGTATTCACAGCTAAATATGGAGTGCAGTGCTGGTAACCCACACTCAGGAGACATGGAACACTGTTTTCATTATCCTATAACCAGTTCAAAATAGCATCGTTAAGCTGAAACCACAACGGTACATCACCAGAAAAAGACTGTATTTATTTGAAAATCTTTACTCCGCATCAGAGAACCTCTGCAAATGCTGCTCCCTCAAAACTTGAACAGATAGGAATCAGCCAACCACATATATGCACTCAGCATGAGACTTGCAGATCACAAAATGTGTAGGAACTTGCTGCTTCTCTGGAAATGTCCATAACTGATTCTCAAATTCAAGCCCAAATGTTAAAATACCCCAAAATACCACTCTGCTGCTTACCTAACTCCTTAAACTGTGACCATCAGTGGGCAGATCTGAGCACTTGAACAAAATTGGCAAACATGCACCTAGCAGCATATCTTATTATTACTACATTTTTGTAGCAGGCAAATATACAGACGCTTCTCTGTTCTCCTCCAAGAAAAGTATCAGCTCAACTCTGCATCTGCCCAAGGCAGCCATAGTGTTATTCAAGCCGTTCCCATAAGGTCACACCGTTATAACACATTCCAAGCACCAGAAACAAAATTACATCTAGACAAGTTCCTACGACACTAACAACTCCAACAAATCACTAGGAATGCATGTTCTTAAACATGTTCTCCAGCACAGCTCTCTGCTCTCCTCTGTGCCGTCTCCAGAAACAGCATCCAGAAAGGGAGGATGAAGCTGCCTCTACTCAGATCTACCTCTTGCTACCACGTCTTCTCTTTCCTCAGGCCATGAGGTGGGAAGAGCTACTACGCTCACTTTAGTCTGTAAAAGTACTACGTGTTACTACCATGGATCAGTTTTGTTTTCCTAAACCATATATATCAATCATAAGCAGCACAGAGGACCAAAATGAGACACCACAAAAGACCACCAGTTTTCAGAAGGTGAAGAGATCAGCACTTCCTAAATATCAACCCACCTACGAAAGTGCATATGATGATTACGTAAAACTAGGATTGTTGTCATCCCCCAAAGCACTGGTTTCCCCCTGTCAAAGTAAAGAAAACTGTATATCTACAGACACATGAGAGTGTTACTAACAGAGGAATGTAACAGTTGCGCTTTGCTTAGGGACGGACAGCCCTGCAATCACCTACACAATCCGAGGCACCAAACCCTGCCTGTACCTCAGCATCAGCTGGTCTCTCTTGCCCATATGATGTCTCACCATGAGGTATCCCACGGGCAAGCTGTGTTTCATGGAACTCGCATGGATATATGCTCAACCAGAAGTATGCTCTGCCCATGTAAACTTGTACTGCTTAGGACACGATTACTCAGTAGCTCTTTTGTTCGTAGGAATCCTTTTCCACATCCTACCGCACAATCATGACACCACATCAACTAGTAAAGAGCAACAAGACAGGAGGACTGTTAGACTTCAACTTTATCTTCCGTGTAATCAACAAACACTGCAAGGACACAGAGACAAAGCAGTTCCTCTGCCACGGTCTAAGACACTTTGGGGCTCAAAACACGTGACACAGAACAGTTCAACCTGTTTTCAAATGGGGCCTGTCTCAGATACTTGTGCAATAAAAGTCTCTCTTGGAAAGGAATCCAAATCAGGTTTGTATCAACCCAAATTCAAGCATGAAACCTTCTGGTAATGGTCTTAATGCTTATATTCTGCTCTTCATAAAATGTCAGGGGGAAAAAAACACAGACCAAGCTCAAAACAATGCATTTGCTCTCTTGAGTGCTTATCATCAGCCCTGCCTACTGGACTCTAAAAACTGCCATCATGCAAGATGTTCGATTGCTTAACACCAGAGGTTCAAAGGTGGGAAACTTCAATGGACTCACAGTGAGGAAATCAGCTTAAGTCCACAGAAACAGACTGCCTCCCAGACAAGCTATCATTAAGAAGTCTGTTCTCCTAAGCTACCTACCCACAACCAGGTAGAAAGCAACCAAAGGGTACACAGAAAGGAAGACCTTTATGATCTTGAGAAGAAAGCTGTTCTACTGCAAAACCACTGGTAAGAGAAGCAGGGGGGGGGAATAAATAAAAACAAAAAAGAAAAAAAAATCAGTTCTGCTACAATAGCAACAAAATAATGTTTGTTTCAGAAGGATAGGCTACCAGCCCAACATCTAACAAATCCTAGGACTCCAAATAGGATGGCTTTAGAACTGACCTTAAAAGAAAGGCTACAGTATTCCCGGAAGAACAGGTATGTCATATCTGAGAAAGAGATTGCTTACTTCTTTAGCAGGAGTGCTTCAGCACACACATTCAGTTACAGAACCAGTCCTTTGGATTGAGCATTCAGTGCTCAGTATCCTGAGCAGGAAAGCTAAGCAAAAGAATTTGACTCCCAGATACGTAAAGTTCTGCTTCTAAAATACACGGGAGTTATCCACATCTAGATCATTAATGCACCTCTTAAGGAACATGTTCTACACAAAATGACTTAAAAATCAGCAGTGTGGCAGGTCACCTGCAAGGCGGGAAATTCAAAAGAAGTACTGAGCTAGCTTGAAAAGGCAGCTACAATAACCCACAGAAATTATCTGATATGAGGAGGTATTTAGTAATACAAACAAGAGAGGTTTTCAGGATAAATTAGATAAGGACTTTGCAGGCAGTGAACTAAGGATACTTAAAACATTCATTAAGAGCTCTGAATCTCATCAAGTACATGCCTCAAGCAGACTGCCTGAACAACCCCAAGCATTCAACCTCAAAGTGAGTCAGGAGAAAGAGAGTGGCCTGTATACTTGCTCCAGAATCAGAGATGTGTCTGACTAGCAAGAAAAAATACGGTTTCTTTTCAGGCAGGTAACTGTCCATCTTATGAGATTCAAAACCCCCTACCAAGACCTCATTTTAGAAAGCACACTTCTTTGTTTTTCACAAACTCCTTTTCTTCCTTGCTTCAATTTCAGATTTCTTCATCTTTACTCCTTGCTATACTCTGCTTCTCTGTTTTCTCAGAAAGGTACCTTCTGTATTTATATGGTTAATACAGAGGCCTGAACAACACAAGTACAGTATATCCTATTATGCCTGTGTTCAGTCTCCTGTTCCTAAGCTACACCTGTTCTACAGAGCACCAAAAATAAATAAATTAAAACAATCAGTATTCACAAGAAAAGAAGGCTTTGAGACTTTGCAGGGTGAAGCGGTTCAGTGGTTCCAGAACAGAAAAGCAGCAGCCATGAGAAAGGCTCCAATCAACCACACATCTGTGGAGCACCAGGAGAAGAGAACAGAATAAACAGTCCGAAGGTGAGCAGCAGGTGAGCACAGACACTGAATGGAGGTTTTCTAACTTTTTTTTTTTTTTTTTAAAGCAGTAACAAACAGTAGGCAATTTCTGATTTCCCTACAAAGCCTAAATCAGGTACCCACCAACTCTAGCACAGAATGCACACGTAACACCTTTCTAGGCGGGTACATTCTATGTGAAGGGTAAACCACTTTGGGGCACCAGGCCTCACACATGGGGTCTGTGTGTACGTGCAGCAGAAAGCTCTGCTGAGCATAACTGCTTATCAAAAGCTAAACACTGCTGGAGCAGAGTTTCCTCCATGTAGGTATGGGATTTATAATCCCTTTCCTTAAACCACCAGTCAGGGTTTGGCAGGTAAGAAAAAGTGGCAGGTGATGAGAGGGGCTTAATTTTCCTAGTTTAGTAACCAAAGCTAGTACAGAACAGAAGAAGGATGTAAAGGTCCAACTTTGCTCCACAGGTCGACACAGACAAAAAAAAATTAATTCCAACCCTGGGTTTGTATGATGTTTTTTCAATCATGAAAGGACAACTAATCCCTCACAAGTGTCTCCCCAGAGTACAGGTACTGGCCAGTTTGGGTTTTTAATTCTTGCCTCTGCAGTCTACTATCTTGGACCAATTTGCCAAAACTGAATTAGTATGTAGGCTCTTCCTAACCTCCTCTCCTCAGTTCTCTCTTCTTCTCCTAACTACCTGCAGCTCTGCAGGCTTCTGAAAGAAACATGAACCTGGTCTTCAATTACAATTAATATTTTTAAATTACATGCAGAAAGATCAGCATGAATTATTGTTCCTAATTATCAATATAGCAAGTCTAATGGCATACAATGAGTGCATAATAAATTTTAAATTACTACACCACGCAAGTTGACAACACTTTCAGGAAAGCTGTATACTCAATCCCGTGCCATGGTTCTAGCCACACAACACCAAAGAGATTATGAGCAAATACTAACAGGCTTTCAATATGTATGCACACCTGCTACTACAGAACAAGCAATTGCAAAACTGTGTGTTTGGGCTCAATCTTGAATTCATGAGGTATCAAGTGTTTTTAGTAGCCACTTACACCATTGCAGGCAAAACTCCGATCCTTTCCATTATTAAGGCATTGTGCTTTGTGGGGCAGAGAAAAGGGATCTGGTTTCCAAATGCAGATGTTACAGCTCCCATATAGACAGGGTCAGAGAAGAGGCATTCCCTCATTTCCAGAATGCTTGGTGGTGGTAAGCAATCCTGTGGCTGGAACACTGTGCCACTGGCAAGAACAGAAGGGCTCACTAACTGTACAGCTACTACATTTCTGAGGGCAGTGGGATCAAGCAAAACTATGGTGACAATGCTACAGGAACTACACTTTCTATATAAAAAAGAAACAAAGGAAGAAGTCAGGTCACCACTGAGAAAAAATGCAGCTATCAACTAACCCAGCATACTTCCAGAACATTCATTAAGTTTATAAGTGCATGTTCATTTTTATTGTTTCAATATTTGAAATGCATTTGAGGCCATAAATACAATTCAGGTAGAGCAAGAGCAGATGTAGAACCTCTTGCCCATCTCTTTCACAACGATTTCTAACTCAGAGTTATGAAAATTGCTGCAGAAGTAAAATTCTTCAGGTAAAGGCTGCTCAAAGGCAATTTTTTTTTTAGATTTCCTTAAAATCCAACCACTTAATATTAAAATACAAAAGTGCAACCAAAAATATCCACAGAAGATAAAAGCAACAAATACCATTTCCCCATCCTGTGCATTCAATTATTGTTACATACCTGAACAAGCTCTTGGTATTTACCCTGACTCTGGAAGCAGGTTAAGCAAGCCACTAACACTCCCTGGCATAAACTATGTCCCCGCTCACAGTACCCAACACAGACTTTATCTCCCCACTCAATCTGGTCTAAAGAGTGCTCTGCTAACTGTCAGCAAAGATTGAGTATTTGCTTTGTTCTGATGGCAGGCTCTTCACAATCACAAAAAAAAAAAAAAAAATCTGCCAGGAAGGAAGGGCTTATTCTGGACACATGAAATGAGAACACTAGGCACAGGTAGCTAACTCTCTACATAGCTCTCCTAAGACAGAGACCGAAGTCTGGAACCCCTGTCAAGCATGGCTGCTGAAGATAAAGCATGAGGACTGATACAGCTACAGTGTCAGCATCTCCCATCTGTAAGAGAGTATTTAGTCAATTCATCAGATTTTCTAAGGTAAAAAGAAAATACAGTTATTATCAATGCTACGAGTGTGTGCAGAGTCCTACAACACAACTAGAAAGCCTCTCTGAAGTACAGCAAGTGCTCACAATGAGCCCAGGAAAATGAAGACTCTCTACAGAAGTCCTGTGAAATGAAAGTACATACAAAAAACTCCATGTAACATCATCTTCCCACCCTCCTCACTCACCACATCACTACCTTGCCTCAGGGAGCATAGAGCACTTACAGCTACAGTAAGGACCACAGTCTTCCTAGTTCCTCCCTGGAAGGATCTGCAACCATGGATTTTATTTTAAACACTTCTAAGCTTTCCTTTTTCCTCCAAGTATCACAGTAGTTACAAGCAATTTTTAGTGAATTTGTTACTGTCAGCTGCCTGGTCCACCCTGCCACATCCATGGCACTCTGTATTTGATGAATAACCCTCAGCCTGGGCACACAGAGCAGCATACTTCCGAGCCTCTTCCCCTTTCTGTGCTGCCACTGCTGTGGAAATATTTCACTCCCCATCCACAAATCCATTTTCTTCACATTAACATACTTAATAAGTGAGCAGAAAGCTCTTGCAATATGGCCCAGGCATATTTATTGGAAAAAACAGTTATTTGGGGTTTACCTTTGAGGGTTTTTCACACATCTTTCTCCATAATCTACTCTAAGCAAGAGGAAAAAAAGAAGTACAATGAAAACCTGATGCTTCAGGAGGAACGCTCTGTAGATACCCACAGAACTTAACAGGATAAACAGAAAAGCTCTCTAGTCCCAAACTGAAATAGAGATGAGTATGTGCGTGGTTCACTGTTATTTTCTGCATCAAAACTGAGACCTTAACAACTCTCACATCACCCAATTAACCCAGTATAACCATCAGGTAGCAGACACTCCTCAACTCAACAGCAAGTTATAGAAGTTGTAACACTTCTCCAACATACTGCTACAAAAACATGTAAACTTCAAGGGCTTCCCTAACAGTTTGTCATCAGATTTACTTGTATCAATGTCAGTTCTTTGGTCTGAAGACAAAGGAATCAAGGGTAGACCTCAGTGACCTGGTATGCAGCTTTCACCTGCCAGCAGGCAAACATCTGAAGTCTACATGAAGCCTTTAAGTGAATTTTGAGGTCACTTCCACAGCACTAATACACACACTCTGATGAGCATACACAGCAGGATTACATCACAATAAATGACTGAAATAATTAAATAGTGTTGTTTTCAACACTGAATGACCATAAGGGGCTGAGTTAACATTCAGGTATCCATGGCAGTCTCATACAGCAATGAAACCAGATCTCTTGCATCTCAAATGTACCACCACCCTGTTTCTGGATTATGGCTTCTGTCTGGATAATTCCCAGGAAGTAAGACAGTGACTACATTACACACTGCTGGAGAAACAGGTGAATTGTCCTTTCGACTTCATACTGGGGTATTTGGAGGTTCAAATTTTATTCACAGAGTATTTACTATCTGTCAAAATATGCTGGGGAAAAAAATTAATTTCCATAAGGAACAGAAACAGTTGCAGCTCACTCAAGCTGGACAAAGTACTTGGGGCAGGTATCTCAGGAGTGTCCAAATATTTTCTAAAACTATAAAAAGATTTTGTTGGACCAGTTTCAGCAATGCCAGTATTTCAAAATGAAAGTGCTCAGCTTTTTGCAAAACAAACTTAAAAAATAAGATGGCCTTTATTAGCGCACAGTGAAATCTTTCTCAAAATCAGAAGAAATGTTTCAAAATTCATCCACAATTAAGTTCTACTCCCTTTGTCCACAAAGAACTGACCAACTTGGCTCCAAAATCCCATTCAATCTTTCCCCTAAGCTGATAAATTTCTTCTTCTATGTATACTCCATCCTTTGTAACACAAAATGGAACATTAAAAAGATACAACTAACACTTGCATTTAAGTCAGTTCAGTCTTTAATGAACAGTATCTGAAATGAAACTGCACAGTAGTAATGTACTGCATCCTGTGCACTTAGCAGAGACACAATCAACAAGTGCAGTGTCATCAGCATCTCTGGTGAAAAAATCCATTCCCCTTGTTTATCACAGCACAAAGTTATGGAGGAGCCTTGTAAGAATTCAGGGAAAACAAATATTAATACCTAAGAAAAAAATCATTAAACCATAAATGGGAATATTTCTTCTATCCTACAGCTCTGAATATTGGTCCATCATCTCATAACTAAAGTGTAATAAACCTTATGTACTCTCCCAAAGCATTTCTAAAAGTCTCAAGATAGAATTAGACACTGAGTAACAGGAATTGGTTGTTTAATTTTTAATGTGAAGTTATTCACTGAGACAGTCCTTTAAAACCAAGGACTCTTTACTGTTAAACACAGCTGATTTATCAAATCAATTCTCTAATTGTCGCCATTTCAAATTAACACTAAAATCTTTGTCTCTGCCTTTCTGAAAGTGTACAGAGCAGCTATTTTCTTAGATGGTTATCATCCAAATTTTGAATAACTGGTGCTTACTAGAGATAAATAAAATTAATTCTCGGTGAAAAACAACTTATTCAAGAAAAAGAATTATAAATAAAGGAAAAAAATAGCACATTCACGAGCAACATAAAATGTATACGGCAAGCAGCAGGCCTGTAGTGCTTCTTTCTTCTGCATTAAAGTATTCTGCAGCTTGACACAAAATATTTCTGATTACTTGTTTGCATTTGCATTATATTCTAGAAGAGGAAGAAATGATAGGTGAGATTCTCTCAGATTAAACAGATGTTTCTTCATCTTCTGGCTTCACCCCTTCCTCAAATAATTTTTTACTATACAATTATTATTTTTCATTATACAATTTCTTATTCCTCAAGAAATGATGAAGTGAAAAAAAGATAATTTGACTGGCAGCCACCTGATTATTTTACAGTCCTCATAAAGAACTGGAGATTAGCTATGAAAACGTCCTCTCAAAGTCTGAAGTGCAGACATGATAATCACTATAAATTTCACCACAAAGGTAAATATGCCCTACACAAGTGAAGTGTAATGCCACTGCTGCAGGTTACCTGATGTTTCTTCAGGTTTTCATTTTCCAGCTCTTGTGTAGATCTGCTGGCATTACAAGAGGAGCAATCCCTGCCAGTCATATGGATACAGCACTGCAATGGGCCTCACCCAAACCCACTCCAGCAAGCAGAGGAAAAAGGAAAGATCCCTATCAGCTTTATGTGAGACCTTCAATCTTAAAAATGAAAAATAAGTTTGCAGCATGTTCCCAGATGTTTGCTTTCAGTCCTTTCTTCCTAGAAAATATATGACTCAGGCTTTACACCATTAAACACTTCATATCTTATCCTCCATGTCCTTGGTAACCTCAGAACAAGAAAAAATTTCATGTCACAGAAGTATCAAAAACTTAGTCAAAGTTTAGTTTTAGTCAAAGTTTAATAACAAGTCCATTTTCCTCCACACAATTAATATATTCTAGAATTTGTTACAAGAGTTGCATTTACATTTCATCACAATTTATATTCAAACCCAAAGAGCAAAAGAAGCTATACTTGTAAGTGTCAAGTAATCCAGAAACCTGCTCTGCTCACGACTACATGCAGGCGGGAAAAAGTGCTGATTATAACTTTTAGTCAAAAAAAGATTTTATTTGATAGAAAAGCCTTCCTGAGATAGAAGGGCCTTCCTCACCACACCAACTTACAAAGCAAATAACCAACATCCTTGGAAAACAGATCCTTCCACCTCATTGTTCAATGCATTTTAAATAAGAAACAAAAACTACAGTTGCAGAAGTACTGGGCAGAGGATGAACTTTAGCTAAATGTAGCCATAAATGTAGAAAGTTGGTTTTCATGAACAATAATTAGTACTCCTGCTGAGGTACATACACATAATTGTTCATTTATTTTGCAAGGACACACATTCATGCACATTATTGGCACCTAGTATGGGTCTGTCCTCTCATTTCCAGATGCTGATGACAGCATTCCACGTACCTAGCTGCCACATCAGTTCTGGTGTAAAAAGCCTTAGGTTAAGATCTACCACCTTTTCAAAACAGCCTGTCTCAACTGCAAATGTTAATTAAACACTGAGCAAATGCTAAGAGAAACTTACATGATGGCAGCCACTTAAATGATGTTCACACGCTCATGAAGAGCTCAGCTTTAAGCGAACACAATCTGTCATACAGACTTAGGTTTTCCAGGCCTTCCATAGGTGCTGGTGTGTAGCCCCTCATCCTCATCTTCAGCAACACACAACAGTTGCATCTTCTTATGCTTGTTTTACACAACATGCTGTTGGCTCCAATATAGAAGCTGTCACCTCTGTCAGACTGAACTTTATCCAAGCTGCTGCTGGAAGCCTGGGCAACACAGCAGTGGGGAGCAAAGCCCGCATTTTAGCAATACCAAATGCCATTTTAGCATGTGCTCACAGCCAGCTCATCGTTCAACACCTTTAGCTATCAAAGCGAGGACACCACACCGTTATTAGCATGTCTGAGAAAATACTGAAAGGGACAACTTTAAGAAAGCTAGATGCATTCAGCCAATGGCTTATTCAACTACTTGAGCTCTTTGTTGGGGAATCTGGCCCCTTAACTGCATAATATTAAGAACTGAAGTCACTGAAGGCAGCAGATGTCAAAGCTACCACCAGACATGGAAATTCATAAGCCTCTTGCTCCCTCCATATGACCCGAACTTTCCAGATGGGTAGTATTTTATATGCAAGGTTTTGGTCTGTCTTCTGCAATTATTCTTTTATGGAGGAAGTTTAATTTTTCCTGCTAATCCTACCACTTAAGAAAGCAGTTGCCTCTGCTCCCACAGCAAGTACTGTTCTGTTGCAGGACCCATCATAGTATTTGGGAATCAGTCAAGCTTGATGAAAAGCTCCCAGTTCCAACAGCAATACTACAAACATACTCCACTGAAAGCTATCTAACACTGGGACTTCTTGCAAAGCTATGATGAAATGTTCAGCGACAGACGATCATCTTTTTGTGCAGTTACTGTATAAGCAGATGTTCTTTTTTTCCTCCCTTCAAATTCTAGTAGTTTCAGTGCAATACAATTATCAAATTCTATTTCCAGGTAAGAGTGTCTCCAGATTTATCTTTTGTATCTCTTCCCATCCACTCTCCACCTCTTCTAGCCCACCACCACACGTCTGAACACTCATTTCATTCGCATCTATTTCCTCAATGCTTGATGAGCCTCAGGAGAAGCAGGATTGCTCATATCAGCCACAGAGCTACACAGGTTCATACACCATGTCAGCACTAGTCATGAACCAAGTGAACACTGCCTCATACAAACAGCAACCTCACCTGATTTAAAAGTATTTTACTACAAATACCATGCAAAAATTAAAATAAATAAATGTTGTCAAAACCTAATGAAGAGATTCAGTTTAAATATTGGTCCTTCAGCATCAGAATAAACTTTGTCTTAGCAAATAAGGAGCTACCTGACTCACCACTCTAAAGGGTGAAGTTCAACTGTGGGTAGATTGAGGGAGAAACAAGTCATGGGAAAGGGGAGAGGAGCATCTGCCACTTCAAAAAGAAACCTCACCAAAGGTGTGGCCCTCTGGACTTCCATGACCAGCTCAAAATGCCCCAGAAGACTTAAATGTATTTTCAGAAACACTCCGTGGAACCAGAGGTGCTGGTCCCAACATCATAGCTGAAGACACTATGGGACTGCAGAAATGCAATAAAGTTTACCCTGTTGCCACAGCTGAATATTTGGCAGTTCAAAATTAGCAGATTTGGGGTTCTTTTTCCTCCTCTCTTGACACTACCAGGCAATTGAGTCCATTCCATTTGACAGTCTGAATCTGGCTAATTGTAGTAAATTTGGCCTTTCGCTCCCGGACTAGAGATGTCAGAAAAGTCAGCCAAACTACCTGCAAGGGATCAGAGCAGTCAAAACCGAGAGGCAGGGAGACAGCCTAGCACGGAAGGCTAAAAGCCCCCCTTCTCGGCACACTTGCAGAGAAGGTAACAGCACTTCAGGTTGCTTGGACAACGTGCTGGTAGAAAAAGCTGACAGAGAAGCATTTACAAATCAGCAGTTTTAAATCAACATCCATTTCCAGCTGTGAGCCACAGAAAACGTGAATACACTGTTTAGTAGTATTGCTACGGACTGCAGAACACAATCTCATTGCAGAGGACACCAGTAGGGCCTGGCCTGCCTTATGAAAGGCCCCAGAGCAGTGCTTCTGAGCTAGCCCAGTTCTTCACACGTCTTTGATCTATAAACGCAAAGCCTAGAAAGCAGCGGATGTGCACCCTTGGAGTTGAATCCTTCATCCAATGGCCACAACTCTCCCAGATTATATGCACTGACACTTTTTCAAGCAACTGGTAGCTTCCCACTTGGTCACTAAGATGTAGATGGAAAAAAAAAATCACACCACTGTACACTGAACTATTTCATTACAATATGATTATTCATTAGTATTATGAGCAAAGAAAGCAACTGCAGAATTGTTCAGAAATGCCTCCAGAATGCCATTAGAGTGTTTCACAGAATCACAGAACAGGTAAGGCTGGAAGGGACCACAGTGGGTCATCTGGTCCAACCTCCCTGCTTAAGCAGGGTCATCCTAGAGCACATGGCACAGGACTGCATCCAGATGGTTCTTGAGTATCTCCAGTGACGGAGACTCCACAATCACTCTGGGCAACCTGTTCCAGTGAGCAGCCAACCACACGATAGAAAAGTACTTCCTCAAATTCAGGTGGAAATTCCTGTGCATCACTTTCTTCCCATTGTCTCTTGTCCTATTTCCTTATGTTAAGCTGAGCTTTTTTCCAAAGGCTGACCAAAAAAAAAAAAAAATCCTTTGATAAGTATTTGCTCCCACTTTTCAGATACGCAGTACAGCTCTGAAAAACAACCACATTCCTACCAGCGCTCCATTGATGGTGTGAACGATTAACCCATCCCGTGAAACGTGGCAGAGCAGCAGCACTGCAGCAGCCAGACCACCTAGAGCCTGTGCCATATATGCCTCCCCGCACACAGCTGTCTGCAGCATCAAGTTTGTTGTCTGTGCTGTAACACCATCTGCCCAGCAATCACCTACTTCAGTTTAAACTAATAATGGAATACAACTCAATCAAGTTTTTGTTATTCCTGCAGCACCCACTGAATGTCCAAAGCAATATATTTTTATGTGGCCTGTTAACTCTTCATTCCACATGCCAAAAAATAGTCAAGTTTTAAAGCAACACATTTCAGTGCGCATTTCTAGGCCTGTATGACGGCAAAAGCTGGACACTGTTTGCATCATCTTACTGAGAAAGTAATTCCAACATAAGCTCCTATTCAGACATTTAGTCCTTTATTTTCCAGCTGCTTTCAGAAAGGTTAATCACCTTTTGGCTGAGTGCTTATCTGGTGAGTTTTCATAGATTACCATCCTTTAGGCTGTGGCAGGAGTTCCTTGCACGCACCAAACCATAGAGTTGAGTCTTCACGTAAGAACTGGGATCCATACTCGGTGTCACTGGTTCAACTCCCTACTGATTTTCGCAGTGTCTCATACAGGTAACATAATATTGCCACATCTCGTATTCACAAGCAGGTCAAGTTCAACCTGCTGTCATGCAGAGGTGAAACATTAAAAATGAAGCATGAGCAACCTTATGCCATACCCACCAGTTTGTACTCAAATCAGCTGCTTGTGTGGCGCTATGTGTAGAGCCTCAGATGTATGTCCTGGAAGTCTTGGCAAATGACACACTTAAATATATAATTATTAAAAAATTACAGTATTTCAGCATAAAGTTCTCTTCTCTGCAAAGAAGTCTCAGAACTGCTGGTTGGGACTCAAACAGCAACTCACAGACCACATGGGCAGGACCCTATCTTCTCTGACACCCTGTGGGCTGTGGCACCTAAGGGCTGATAATCCACTCAAGGGATGCTTAAGATGACTTACGAACTTTCATTTTGGGGAACTATTTCCTGTAAGCTTTTCTGGTGTAATGTGATGCACAGTATAGGAAAAGCTAAGAAGCTGAGACTAAAAAAAAAAACCCCAACAATATCACAATGGTATTGCTTGCAACATGTCGAGTCATAAAGTACACAGTTTTGTGGTATGTGGTTTTGTTACCTCATACTAGGCATCGTGATAATTATGAGAACCGCACCTTTCATCTCGCTGACCTATAATGCTACATTATTGTAACGTTACACTCACAATTTAAGCTCCAGTGATTTTTTTCAGGTATTCAGGCAGGCTTATTAAAACTTTAATAAACTGAAATGCACGGTAGCTTCATCGTTCTGTAGCAGCTTTTTCCTCATACTTCTAGCGAAACACTTCGGTCCCTCGGTACTTAAAACTTCTGTATTTTTTCCCCTAGTTTTAAAACTTGGTCTGCTTCAAAGAACTAGCTCGTTTTTTGACCGTTTAAGCGCTGTATTTTATTAGCAAAAAGAGACAGTCGGGAAGATGCAGATGGGAAGCAAGCAGCGCAGCAGCCAAGGCAGCACACCTGCGGAGCCGGGAAGGTGCGGGGAGGCGGCAGTGCCGTGCCCGGCTGGGGACGAGATGCTTCGCCGGCAGACCTTGCGCTCCAGGACGCCTGAGGCCCGGCCGGGCGCGGGCAGGCCGGTCCCGCCGGAGGGGGGAAAGGGAAAGCCGGCGCCCGCGGCCGGCCGGGAG
>VZTI01003262.1:463449-486331 GCA_013397865.1 Struthidea cinerea
CCCGCGCGGGGCTGGGGGGAGCGGGGAGAACTTTCCCCGTCAGCCTCTCGGAGGCAGCGGTGGGGCCGGGGGCTGCTCCTGCGGCCGGCGGGGCGAGGGGAGATGCTCGGGGTAGTTGCTGCGGCCGGGAAGGTGTCTCCCGCCTTAGGGGGCTCACCCAGCCGCCGGGAGTTGGCTGCTAACGCGGCCGTCACCTCCACCTTCCCGGGGCGGGGAGCAGCCAGCCGTCGCCGAGGTCGCTAAACTAAGGGGCGGTCGCTCCTTCCCCGAGGGGGGCCGAGGCCGCCAAACCCAACCTTCACCTGCTCGGCGACGAGCCGCAGGCCCCGGGCCACCTGCTCGGGGTACCGGGGTCTCCCCGCCGCCGGGCGGGCTACGGCCCCCCTTCCCCCTGAGCTGCCGGTCACAGATCCCCGTGCCAGATCCTCCCCGTCTTCGCCTCCCGCTGGAGCGGTCAGGAGTGTGAGGCTGCGGCCCTGGGGAGAAAAGTTAAGCAGGAGTCGCACACACATCGCTACCAAATCCTGTTTTGACTTTGTCTCCAGAAAGCTATTCAGTAGAGAGGCTGACTGATTAATTGATTTTAATGAAGGTCTCCCTAGGCTCAAATTCGCAGACAGCTTTATTTAAAATTAAAGGAAAAAAAAAAAAAAAGAAAAACAGATCACTTGTCAGGAAGGCTCTCCTTCCCCTCCCCCTTCTGTTTTATAATAATCTTTTTGCTATAATTATAAAATTTTACAATATTGTTAATAATTCTGAGCAAAAGTGGGGCTAAAAAAAGCCTCAGAATCTGCATGAGACTCTGAATCGTATGGACATAAGTGGTTCTGCTGATCCTGCTGATAGATTACAGCCCCAAGCTGTTACCTCTGTAAAATCAAGCATGTACACAAGAATAAGCCCAGCCTTTGCATATCTTATTACCTGTATTGCAGGTAAGGATGCGTTGCTGTGGGAGCCAAAGAATAGCAGATCCTAAAAATGCAGTAGAATGGTTAGTGAATGAAAAAATGAGTGTTTGCCCATTTCATTAAAGGATGTAAATTCTTGGAGCTAGTTCCTGGTGTCCTGTATTTCAGAGAATCCATCATTTGTGTTGAGAAAACAAGCTTTATCTTGCAGTTTATTTCAGTCATTTTCTTACGTCTTTATATTTTTTAATATTTTTTAAATATTTTAATTAACTTTAATATTTTTCTGATGTTTTGCCCTCATCCACTTGTATTTTTCTTAATGTATAAACCCACTCCTTTTAGTTTACATCAAAGCAAACAAAACAAAGACAAAACCTTTCCAGAGAAACACCTTGTGGAGAGAAGCCTTCTCTTACTTCAACTCTCCACCCAAGCTGGAGTTTGTAAACAGAGTTTGCATAGCCATTAGATGCTGAAACACAAAACTATAACATTTTTGTAGATTTTACACTTAAAAAAAGAATGGTAACATGGACACATGATAGTCCACAGAATGTTTTCAAGGTTCACTGCAGTCAACATATAGTTTAGAGGGTTGGAAAACTGCTGCCTTTAGGCATTTCATGGAAATACATAATTCTTTTGGATAATACAGAGGCACATCTATCGTTTGCTCCACCTGTTTCAAGCATAGCTACTTCACATTTTACTATTCTAATTTCTCCACTGTCCTGGTGTTATCAAAGGAACTTGCTCACCGTGAGCTGACTCAGGGAAGGAGGAGTTGTTCCTACCTAAGAGAGTAATTCTGGAAACTCATGCCACAGAAGCTGCTGTTGTGAACAATACCACAAAATCAGGTTTGTGCAAGTGCCCTTGTGACCAAGACATAAACCAATAAATAGTGAGTGTGGAAGAGAAGTGAAAAGGAAAGATAAGCATCTTCCCCCATAAATTGCAGTTTTAGAGACTAATTTGTAGAATCAAACACATAGGCCTTTTTAAACATATGAATAAAAATTATCTTGATGTCAATCACCAGCATAATTCAAATAGAACTTTGCTAAGGCAGTAAATCAAGATTAATCAGAATGAGTATTAAATAAAAGAATTCTATGTGGCTAGTCTATCAAGGTCAACAGATATGTGGTTTAGTCTGTTAAGAAACAAAACTGTGATGGACATTGGGTTGTTATCAATAACTTTTAATAGCTATTAACAAAGATCACTGGTCACCTACAAAGAAATCAAAGTACATTTGTAGCTGGCAAGTAATAAACATCCATGGTTAACCACCTGCTAGTAACATACAATGTAATGATTGCTTTCTGATGTGTGAGCTTGTCCAGTTAGCTGCAGGTCTCTTTTCATTAATTGTTTGCTAAACTCTTGGGATTTTTGAGACCCTTTGAGGAAGGGAGTGAACTTAACTCTTGCAGCAGTCAAGAAGAACTGGAAAGCCAGGAGTTACTGGTGTCCCATAGGGATTCCATTCAGTATCTTTTGATGAAATCGCTCCTATTTCGTAGGCCCTGTTTTTGTACATATTCAACTTTGATGGCTTTGGTAGAAGTTAGGATAGTTAAACCACTTCATATGTTGTTTCCTATGATTTGGAACATTCTCCCCGTTCTTCCATAGAGGTGGAAGGGATTTCTTCCCAACATAGTAAAGGAATTTCTGTACCTGGTTTTGGCATCCAGGCTCATGATAGACTGGCATGAACAGACCAAGTGAAGAATGCCCCCAAAATTAACTCTTCCCATCCCTGATTCATTGTTGTCATGTTACCATCTGTGTATTACAGACAAAGTACATGATGTCCTGATAATAGGTGGTGCTTGTAGCAAGAACACCCACTCTTCCTCGTGTACTTGTTGTTCTTTTCTCTAGTACCTGGGAGGTGGAGTAATTTTACCAAACTTCTTATCAGTAGTTTATCTGATCCAATATGTTTTGAAGTTCTTTATTATGAATTATCACAATGTGACAAGTGTTGTTCGTCACGGATCAGTGTTGGGCCTGGCACTGTCTAACATCTTTGTTGGCAACATGGGCAGTGGGATTGAGGGCACCTTCAGCAAGTTTGCCAATGACACGCTGGAGGGAAAGTTCACCATCCAGGGGTGAAAGTTCACCATCCAGCTTGACAGCCTTGAGAGGTAGGCCTGTGCATTCCTCAGGCAGTTCAACAAGGCCAAGTGCAAGGTTCTGCATATGGATCAGGGAAATACCAGGCACAAGTACAGTGTGGGCCGAGGCTGGATTGAGAACAGCTCTGCAGAGAAGGACTTGAGAGCGTTGGGGTTTGAGAAGTCTGACATGACCTGTCAATGTGCGCTTCAGCCCAGAAAGCCAAACATGTCCTGGGCTGCATCCTGCATGGCCAGCAGGCCAAGGGAGGTGATTCTTCCCCTCTGCTCTGCTCTCCTGAGACTTCACCCAGAGGACTACATCCAGCTCTGGAATCCCCAACATAAGAAGGATGTGGACCTGTTGGAGCAAGTGCAGAAGAAGGCCACAAAGGTGGTCGGAGGGCTGGAGCACCTCTCCTATGAAGACAAGCTGAGAAGTTGGGGCAGTTCAGCCTGGAGAAGAGAAGGCTTTGGGAACACCTTCCAGTACCTAAAAGGGGCCTATAAGAAGATTGGAGAGGGGCTTTTGACAAGGGCATGTAGTAATAGGACGAGGGGTGATGGTTTTAAACTGAAGAGGGTAGGTTTTGATTAGATATTAGGAAGAGATTCTTTACTCTGAGTGTGATGAGACACTGGCACAGGTTGCCCAGTGAAGTTGTTGGGATGCCCCATCCCTGGAAGTGTTCAAGACCAGGTTAGATGGGGCTTTGAGCAACCTGGTCTAGTGGAAGGTGTCCCTGCCTGTTTCCGGGAGAGATCTTTAAGGTCCCTTCCAACCCAACCCATTCTATGATTGATTGATTCTATGAGAATTTTCTTATTCAAGCTTTACTAGGATAGAGGACTTGTGTATCCATATAATAAACTGCCAAAGTGCTCAGAAGTTGCCCTGTCGTTTTGTTCTTTGGGAGAAATAAATGGAAATTAGACCCAAGTGATTTGTCAAGCCGGAGCTAATTACTGAATAGATCCATTTCAGAGGTGTTAATAGCTACTGTAAAGGATACTTCATATAAATGGAGCAGAGAAAAAGCTCAACCGACTGGTGGGACCCTGTTTTATTTGTTTTTGAAGAAGTTATTTTGAAAACCCCCTAAGGCCCTTAGTTTAACAATCATTCCATCTTGGGCAGACTCTTAGGCACAGCTGAGAGCAGGACTGCTTGTGAGAAGGGTGTGCTGCTACTCCCACCTCCTGTGTAAGGCTGAGGGCTGATTAACTGAGTAGATTTCTGTATCATCTGATTACCTGCTTAAAAATGCATATATTAGGACTCCATCTTTCCTCCACTAAGTTAATATCTTTATGCCTCACTTTAAGTCCATTTTATAGAGTAAGGAACATATTTAGAGTGATTTTAATTCAATTCTTCCTTAAATTGATGTTTTATGGTCTTGGACCCCTTATCTCCTTGAATAGTCTGGTTCTTAGACCCTTTTCAGTGCCTTTTGACTGCTACTCTTTCTAATAAACTATTTTTACTAATAACTTAGCAGTTAGATTGTGGTAATCAACTGCTGTAACTGCTGGGCCCTATCTGTGGATAGGTTACTACCAGCCACTCGTACTGTTCTGGTGTCCCAAAAGCCAATTATTGTGTCCTAATGCTTTCTGAAGGCTGGAGGTCCGAATCTGAAAAACTTGGTAGTTGCTACACTTGGTGCTTTGAGGGTGATAAAATTTTTGTTGAAGACACCAGCCCCCCTGTCAAATAGTAAGGAAAAGCCAATACTTTCTTTAGAGTCTCATTTAAAGCATAGTTTAAGTACTTGTTTTCTACTGTATTTGTAGTAGTTGACAACACAAATCTGTGAAACTTTTTAAAATTGCTGTCTTTTAAAACTACATGTACTGACTCTTACACTACCGAACTCATAATTGAAAATATCTGCTTAAAGAAAAAAAACCAAGGGTAATAGGAATATTACAAAGAAATGATTGGCCTCACCTTCCCCTAAAAAAATTGCTGACTAATTCTTCAACAACATTTTTAATAACTTTCTTTCTGCTCACCTCTGCATACTGGCCATTATAAGAAATGTCGCACAATTTATGAAGATTTCATAACAAGAGACATATCACTGCTGCAAAATAATTACACAAGTAAACCATATTTATGCAGTTTGTGTCACGAGAATCCTATTTTTAATTTATACTGCTGAATTAGTTTTCTCTTGGCAGTGTACTGTATAGCTTCAGGGTGCAATGGAAAAACAAAATGTTAAGCTGGGAGAACTCTGTATTCCCCACTAGTTCCAGATGCCCCAAAACAATAGATAGAAATCCTGCTTAGTTGAACTTTCTGAGAGACTTCACATTTTCAGAGGACAAAGCTTCAGATAAACAGGAGATCAAACTTCCTCTGTATTTTTAGTTACCTGAAGCCTATAAAAAAGAATATTTTCTTGTTTGGACTACTTCAGAAAATTTGAAGCTAACATGATATAGCATAAATTACTGTTACAGTGTTAATCTGCCCTGGAATTATAAAAGGCAAGCTATTTCAATGGTCTCTTGTAAGAGCCCGCAATTACATAGGTATTGAATAACCTACTCTATTCTTACTATGGATTATAGTGGAATATTTTGCCAAAATCTTTTTTGTTGTTTCACTCAGACAATTGGGGATAATTAGCACATCCATTTAAAAATAACTGGCTAGAAAAGCAATGCAATTTTTATAAGTTTATCTTAATGAAAGGTAAATTTGTTCTTTGATGAAAATTAGTGGTATAGGGTGAAGTTTTCATTTTAATAGCTTTTACAGCATCTCAAAACTGCAGAAATATATAATTTTTAAACTTTTGCCTTTTCCTTCTTTACTTCCCAAATTGAGTCCTCAACAGATTCATTGGCATCTGCTGACATAATAATTTGTGAAGTCAATTAAAAAAGACAAATTCTTTCCAAAATATACTGAGATTATATTATAATTTTCACCAAAAAAAAAAATCTTAAATTAGATTGAGCATTACTTAGTGTTCTTTCTTTGGAATAGAAGTATCATCACAAATGACAGAGCATCAAACTCTCTTATCTTCTGGCCCCAAAGATCATTTATGATGCTACAGTTACAGGGTGATTAAAAGCACGTATAAGGCTCTAATTTACATCAGTGATCTGGTGTCCAAAGACATGAGACACAAAGCCCATGTGGTGTTGTGCTATGTCATGTTTTCCTTCCTGTTCACCTATTCCTCTGCCCCAAATCAAAGTTTACTTAAGAAAATCCAAGTCCTTCATTTCTGGATTTCCCAGTCACAGGGAGCTGTGTATTTTAGAGCCTGCAAATTCAGAACAGGCTCTCTTCTGTTTAGCCTGAAAATTCCCCATTTAAAAATTCTTCACTGAGCCAGGAATACTGGTGTCAGGGAGAATTCTGCACTGAGGCATAGATGCCAGCAAAAATCCACTTGCTAAATCACATGTAGGGTCAAAGAATCCCTAGTGTTCAAACTGTCAATTACTCAGGGAATTCTCCCTCTTCTTAAAAGACATTATCTTTTCTCATTCTTAAGTTAGGTGAGGGAAAAGAAGGCTTTGGAATAAAGTTAACTTACAGCACTGGGGATGGATGGCAGTCTCTAAGAAAAGGGAATCAGGTAACTTTTTTAACAGGAGGCTTGGAAATGGTTGGCTGTGGAGCCTGACATAATTGGAAAGGAGATCCAGACTTCAGAATAAGATTCATTTGCAAATGAAGGAAAAGGCCCATCTTAGTAAACTTTTCAAGTGATGTTCTGGGCTGACTGAACTGTCAGAAGCCGAGCTGCAAGAATATTGCAAATCAGTTGCTATCACCACCAAGAGTGGTTTGTCAAATAGAGATGTATTTCTTGTGACAGCTTAAATCAGAGACACAGATAGTGTGCCTGTTACCATCACATGGATTGCAAGGTATGAATATGGACACTTCAATTCTGAAAAAAAGACCAAAAAGCCATCAACTAGTGAAAGTTTAGGTAGTTCTCCAGTAACAGCTGAAGACTTTAGAAAAAGATTCTCTGCCCTCCATTGCTACCCATGGTTTATGTGGAATCACCTGTTCAGATCCACAAATACATTGTATCACTGGAAGTAGATACAGAACAGGAAAAAAAGGAAACAAAATCTTTAGAAAATTAAAATGAAATATTAAACTTTTGCCATGCCAAAGAATGAGGAAATCAGGTGAATAGTTCAGTGCTAGAAACAATAAAAAGTAATGGGGAGAAAATATGTGAGTAGTTAGAGAAACATGGGAAAGATGATCAAAAATGGGGATCTAACACTTGCTGTCTGCCATCCTAGGCAAGGGATACAATTCCATATCATGTGAAATATGAATGCCCACTGAAGAAATGTTCCAAGTTGCTCCAAAGGCTCCATTGTTTTCTTCAGAGGAATGCACAGTTGGGAAGGCTTCAAGGACTCTGCTGATACCTTTCAATGTGTATTACATCATAAATCTTAAGTTTAAAAAAAAAAAAAGAAGTACAAAAAGTTGACATGTTCCTACAAAATTTATCATTTTTCTCATCTTGATAACAATGTATAGTAGTTGGAAGCTACGAGATACATAATTACTTGAAACCCACACTCATTTTGTGTACATTCTGACTTGTGCACACACACTAATTTCAGTGTGATCTTAGGTATTCAGCACTTTGCAGAATTTTTCCTGTACACAGCTGCAGAGGCTCCTTCTTTACGTAAACAAAAAACTACTCATCATAGTTGCAGGAAGTCACGGGTCTCTTTCTGAACAAACAAACAAAAATGCCTGTGCATAATGCAGTATTTGGAAACAAACTTGGATATTACTCACTCTTCAGAACATCTGATTTAGAGATTTAATATGAAACAAAAGCCTTCCCGAAAGTATCAAAGGACACAGTGAAATAAGAATCCTTATCCCTGATTTTCTCCTCTATATGGACCAAACAGAACAGAAATTATTTTCAAGAGCTCACTCACTTCTTTGTGCTCTTGTTTGGACTTCAGATTACTTGTGCTTAATTCATTGCTTGTACCAGTCCATCTTCCAGTATATAATGTGAACACCCAAGCCCAAAATTCTACCAGAAAGGAAATATTTGGGGAGTTTAATAAACAGAAAACTTGATTAGCTCTTTTCTGAAAGATAATTACCAATGCATACATGTGAATATTTTTTTAATCTACAACAACATTTGCTACTTTATTTTATATAGTTTTGGGGTACACAAATGTGTGACTCTGTAGAAGAATGGAATTAGAGGCTTCTTTTGTGTTTAACAGATGTGACTCTTTGTGATGATAGCAAAAATGTATTCTAGCACGGGCAAGCAAAGTTTACACTTTTATTCAACTCATTTGTGTAGCACATCTCCAGTTAGGTGTAGCTTGAGAAGCTGCATCTTCATATTGTGTTGTCTTGGAAGTATATATAAATATCACCTCTTAAATTGTAAACCTGATATGATTCTTTGATATACAAACATAGGAAAAATATAATTTAATTTAAAACTCTTAGTATGTATCAATATTTTCTTTCTATCTCCTCATTGGATTAATAATCAGATGTTCCTGGTCAGCCTTTTGATTTGATAATTATTTTGTCCTTTGAGCATTGTCACAATAATTTTTATATGCATACAGGAATAATTAAATCTTATGTAGATTAGAAAGACTCTTTCACCTGTGGTAAACTACTACAGAGCCATAAAAGTTGTTGGAGCTTTCATTTGGGATAGGATTTCAGAGAAAAGACTAGACCAGACTATGCAATATGTAACTGGCCATACCCTAACCTCCACACCACAGTTTTTCACTGGTGATACAGGCCCTCATCCTAGAAGCAGATGGATTCCTTTCCGCCATTGCTTAACTAACCCCACCTGAAGTCAGAGGGGTTCCACACCTATGTGGTTTACATGAAGTTCATACCCAGTTTGCAGTGCCAATGTTTTCTGTGCCAATGTGTTGAATCTGCAGTGTCAGACTTCACAAGATTGGCAGTGGGGAATTTATAAATCACTTTGTTTTGGTTTTGTTCTGATTTTCATTTGTTTCTGCTGTCTGGGAAAGCAAAAGCCAAATTCTTTTTCCTCCTTTCTCCAGGATGTTGGTTTGTTTGATAAATATATTCAAAGGATTATTAGTACTCAGCCAATTTCCTCAGTTCTGCAGTGATTCTGTGCACAACAGTGGTGATGATGATGGCTCAATTTGTCTCTTGAGATCATGATTTCCTTGGTGAAATGATGGGCGTAAGCCCTGAGAAGGGTTTGCATGCCATATTCCCCTACCTCCCAGCAATACCTCTGGGAGAAAAAAAATGAGAGAAAGAGAAAATCCCTGGAGAGCCACAGGAGGCTAGTGTAGGTTATATTTCTCTAGCTGCTGCAAATGAGTTGCCTTAATAGGCCAGGAAAAGCCTAGCCCAAAAAGAAGCAGAGTTTGTTGGTCTACAAGAAATGTAAACAGGTTGGTCAAGTGGAAGAAATTGGCTTTTATTTTATTCACCACTGTTGAAGTTCCAGCGGGAAGCATTTGACATGGTACAGAGTTTTCAGGACCTTAGAGAATCTAAAGACTATTTATCTCTGAAAATGACTGTTAGCATTGATTTAAGCATGTTACCAGCTCCCTTCTTCATTTTACAAAGTAGACTTGTGCAGGCTGTTTTCAGGTGGGAGGTCTATTTCATGGAAAGCTCCAGGCTAAATCTATTTCTGGAGCCATCAGGCCAGACTGATGCTTCTCATGCTTAACTTTCTGCTCTCATCACAGCACCTGCATAATCATAATCAGCAGATTTAATTCGTCTGGACAGGGTAAGTAAGTCAAAACCATCATTGCTCAAGCAAATTGTCTGAATATTCTTCACTGCAGGGAAGCTGCCTCCCCTTCTTGAGCGATGCTGCTCAATCCTGTCAGAACTGTTCATTTGCAGGAGAGGAGTAGTAGTGCAAAGGGGGTCACATCCTCATTGCCAGCATTTTTCACTGGAATAATAGAAGTTTTGGGGGCACTTCTAATTCCCTTTAATATTTGAGACTCATCTCCTTTTTACTTCTGGCAGTGTTTGGGAAGTGTTGGGTCCCATAGTAGCAGTAGCTGTCAGTGCTTTATTAAGGACCATAAGCTGTCAACTTGACTTGAAGCACATGATTTCCTTACTGTCTAGTGATAATCCATTGTTAATTATTATCCAATACTCTTCTTATTACCAGATGTCACCTGGTGTTTTTTCATTTCAGTTTTGAGGCCGTATGGGGACAGTGAACACACTGTCTTTTGGCCACAGTGCTCCCTGACCCACATTATTTTGTTTGTTGAGTGCTAGATAGAACAACAACACTCTAGCATCTCCTCCTGGAAGTGGATTAAGATATGTGCTGATGGTATTAAGCCTCTCACTGCCTTGGATCACTAAATGATTTTGTCTAATTTGCTACTAAAATAGGATATGGAGCGTAGTATTCTTCCCTGGCTGAGCATTTCCAGTGGCCAGATTGTCACCTTACTGAGATCCATACAGTACCTGCTGGTTTCCCCTTGTTTAATGTGTATGAGTGAGTGATTGAGAGTACTCATTCAGTGTCATTTTTACCCCTTTTCCACGCTCAGTGACCAAGCTGGCTTTATTAGTAGCAGGAGAAAGTGGTTGTGATGGAAAAGGACCAGCAGTTGTCGCTTAGTTAAGGCAAGAGCAAGGTGGAACAGCTGGAAGAGATAATGATGGTTTCTGTCTAATTGATTTCAGAAGGTTTTGGACACCTAGCTGCTCATTCTCTGGTGACTCTCTGGTCACCAGGGATAGAAGTTGCCTGTTCAAGGATGGCAAGGCTGTAATTTCTGAGGAGTGATCAATCTCATTCAATTATGAGACACGAGCCCATGGGACAGAGAACACAGTGCAATAGGGAGCAGACAACTAGTACAAAGTAGATTGTGAAGGTGTCATAAATCAGAAGAACAGTGCAGTTCTGTAATCTGTTATATATGCTGATCATTTTATGTAGACTACTCAGTTTTTCTCTGGAAAACTTAATGTCTAACAATTTGGAGCCACTGCAGAAAAAATCGATGGTTTTGCTTATTAGGATCCATTTCTTTCCCAGCTACGTTGAAAGTCTACCTTATGGTCAGCACTGTTTGCCTTCTGGTTTCTGGAGTAATTTTTAGCTCTTAGTTGTGATCTAGAAAACCATCAATGACCAGAATTCTACTTAGCTGAGATATTTACTCCAGCTCCATGACATACTAATGCCCCTGAGGCCATGTGAGGTGCCTGGCTTGAAACCCATCTTTTTTTAGTGTTTGCAGGTCCCTTAAAGCTTTTTAAGGGATAAAGACCTTGTTTTTTCTCTGGACTCACCAGAAGCAGCATAAGGATTCACTGGCATATCTGAATTTAAAGTAAGTTGGGAGTGAATGGTCTAAGGAATGATTCAGTCTTCTAGAGGGCCCTGGGCTATTGGATCTTCTTTCCCTGGCTTGTAGTAGGCATTATATTTCAGAACTGCCTTTTTTTCCCTTGCTTGTAGAAACTGAGTGTTGCTTGAGCAGGGATTTGAGATTTGGGATTCTGGAAATTATTAATAGAGTCAGTTTTTTTATGTTGCTTTTATACGCACACATTCATATATATACACGCACGCATATATATATATATGTATAAAAATATGCACATACACACATGCGCATGTTTACATTATTTGTGATAGAGTTTCGATAGTTGTGCTTAATTCTTTAGTGGAGTACCTGGGTTTTTGGACAGCATGGTGTTTCAAGAATGAACCTAACAGGGAGAGGGGATCACAGATCATAAATCTGGACTGCAGATTTGTTCCTTGTTCCCTGCAGACTGTGCCTTGTTCCATCTCATAGTGCTAACTGGACAGTCAAGAAATTATCCTATTAGAAGGCTTCACTAATGTCAGAGGCTAGGAGAATTAAAAAAAAAGAAAAAGAGATGCGGTGTTTCTATACAGCAAAAAGTTGAAGGGTAGAACTTATAAAATACTTAATTATCTACAAATCTGTACAAAACATTACAAGTGTGTTTTGTTGGTTTAGGTTTATATGTTGCCTAATGCAGAGGAAACACACCTTTGTGACTGTCTTTCTGAGAACCCTTTTTTTTTTCTTTTGTAGCAAAGAATTCCTTACGCATGGACTCAAACCCTTAAACAAGAAGCAAAAATAACTAAATCTCTGCAAACAGGAATTTAGTTCACCTACAGCTGAAGCTGTTCCTTTTCAATGCCATCTCAAACAAAAGAAAAGCAATCAGGTTGCGTGGTCATGAAACAATTTGTTACAGGTGCACAACTTTTGTAGTGGGAAGGGATGTTTCCTTCCAAATATGATGCTTCCTTCTCTGAGAATAAAACTGGGGGATGAGGGGGAATTAACTAGGCCTGATTTACTCAGAAATGCAACTGAGTTTCTTAAAATTAACTTTTGTGGCTTTAGCACAAGTTTTTTTGTTGACACTGCTGTTTTCAGTAAACTACCTACAGTGTATATAGTTAAAGATTTAAGATTATCTAGAAATTTCCAACCAGGAATTTGTACTGACCTAAATATGTTGTGGGTTTTTTTTTTCTAAACCCATTTATCTCAAGCCAATACAACTCCTTTGTACAAACCATCTTTGTATAATCACTGAACAAGAACAGGCAAGTACCCAGGCAAGGTGCAATATCCTTTAGAAATCTTTTTCGGCTAAAATGAATGGAGGCTAGATTACTACTGTGATGAAAAAAAGGCATTAGAGAAGTAAAATAAAGAACACATACAGAAGCCAGAATTCTGCCTATAGAAAATACCTATGGTACTATCTCAATCACATCTGCAAATACCTGCAACATTATTCTGACCCCATTTAAATCACTGTGAGGGATGCATGATCGAAGCAACAAAGAGGTCGCTTCAAATAAAATTTGGAAGTTGTGTCAGGGAAGGTTTAGGTTGGATATTAGAAAGAAGTCCTTCATCCAGAGGGTGATTGGGTACTGGAACAGGCTTCCCAGGGAAGTAGTCACATCACCAAGCCTGACAGACTTCCAGAAGCATTTGAACAATTTTCTCAGGCACATGGTGTGACTCTTGGGGATGATCCTGTGCTGGGCCAGGAGTTGGACTTGATGATCCTTGTGGGTCACTTCCAACTAAGGATATTTTGTGAGTCTATGAAAATCTCCTGAAGCTTCTTGACTTTTTCAAAAAGGCCGTGTTAAAAGCGTCCTGATTCATTGATAAGCTGAATGATAATAAACCAAAATAATTTAAAAGAAAAAAGAAAGAGAAAAAAACATAGGAGGAAAATAGTGATTTTCCCCAAAATGCAACACTCATTCCCACAAACAACCATTTCTGGTTTTATTCCACTGTGTGAAGTTTTACAGAAGTTTAGCCTGCTGTATTATATCCACCCCAAATTGCTCTGCAGTTGAAAACCTCTACCTACACCTTTATTTGGTATAAAAGTGTTTTGGTTTCCATTTGGTTAAAACAGTTGATGTAACACAAACTGAAATAAGCTCGGCCTGGACCAGATTAAGCCTGATCTCACCACTTTTTGCACAAGGTAATTTATATCACTTAAGAAAAGGGTTCCCCTTCATAGTTGGGATAATAATTCTTGGAAGAATAGCAATCACAAAACTGAAAGCAAGCTCTTTGGACAGACGTTCTCTGCAGAGGCGAGAAGCCATCCTATCTTAGAAGGAAATAAACTTCAGAAAGGGCCTTCTCTCCACAAGGGAATGCTCTGCCTTGTCACTGCCAGCCCACATTACTGAACATTGGTGGTTTTTTGGTTTTGTTCTCTATGTGTGGCGACTGTATGAACATTCACTTTGTGTGTTCTGGAATAATGGTGTGGTTAATGCTAATTTCCCAAACACTTAATGGCTTTTTAAATAATTTGTGCATATTCAGAGTTTCAGCACTTAGTTTCTGCCTTCAACACACAAAAGCAGCTACAGTGTGCATGATTTTTCACCCAGAATTACATGTGCTTGCAGTTTAAGGGCCACAAATATCTCCTTCTTTTTTCCCCCTCAGATACAATCAATTATTGAAATGAATATTAAATGTAGTTAAATTTAAATTTGAAGTGAAAATAATTGTATAGATGTAATGAGGCCCTAAAAATGAAAGTCTAATCAAGACAATACTACTTGAAATGCAAAGCTTTTTTGCCTTTCTTCTCTGTCTCTCTCTCTTATATATGTATGCATATGTAGTATATGTATGGATGGAAGAATACGTAACAGCCTTTACTTGTTAGTTTTTGACTCTCCATTATAAGGATGTTGACATATCATAGTGGGTTCAGTGGAGGGCAACCAAGATGATCAGGGACTGCTGCACAGTCCTGTAGGGAGAGTCTTTCTTCAGTCAGCAGAAGAGAAAGCTATGAAGGGATCTTACTACTCTCCCAATCCACATCATGGGAGGGTGCAGAGAAGACAGAGCCAGACCCTTGTCAGTGGCATACAGGGACAGGAAAAGTGGCAACAGACACAAACCAGATCATGGGAAATGTTGATTCGATATTAGGAAAACCTTTTCCACCATGAGGGTGGCCAAACTTTGGAACAGGTGCCCAGAGAAGGTGAGCAATCTCCATCCTTCTGACAGAGTCTGAACTTGACTGGAAAAAGCTCCAAGAAACCTCCTCTTGGATGGGTACTGGGCTAAGCAGAGACCCCTTCTGATCTAAATTATTTTGTGTTTTGTGGTGTTAATGATGTATAACACATTACTCCATGCATATTCTAAGCCATAGTAGTTAGGCAGTTCTACCCACCTCCTCTCTTCTTGAAAAGTTTTTAAAATCTCCAAAATTGAAAAAAAGATTGTTACTCTTCGCTACACAGTAAAGCTGACCCAGGAAAAATTATGAGCAATAGTTGACAACATACAGCACGGCATTATTATATTTAGAAGTATGGTTATTATTTTTAAAACTCCTGTTATGAGTCGTATCTATTAAAGTAACTTTTATCAGTCTGTTACTGAGACAGGTGATGGCATCATTTAAGTTATCTGGCCAAGGGTTCTTTCATGAAGTTCTATTTTCCTTCAGAAAAATGTTTTATTTTCCTTTCAGTGAAAATGTTGGCCTATGGAATTTTGAGAAGTCTGTTGAAATAGTACATTTCATGTACTTCTCCTTCCTTAAGTGTTGTTGATGCCTGTAGTCCCTGGAAACCATGGGAGTTTGTGTTGCGCAGTGGCCTGAGAATATCAGTTTGAACATTTTGTAAGTATAGATTCTTGCCCTTTATATTTTCATTGCAAGTACCTGTTGAAACTAGAATCCTGGCAGGTTTTCTAAAGAAGATAAGACTATTTCTTGTGGTGTATGTATATTTGATTGATCTTTTGTAATATGGAAACTGGGCTATAGATGTATTGAGTAAAGCCTTATTGACCTTCAGGATTTGCCAAATGGCTGTGCTGGGTTTCATAGACCAGTATCTTTAACCTCCTCATTTCTTCACCTAGGAATGACAATACGATTGAAGCAAAAACTGTAATTTACTCTAAGTAAGTTACATACATTTTTCAGACAATTCAAGGCCCATGGTAACTTTCAGCTTCTATGCTAAAATACATTTTAAATTCTTAGGATCTTAAATATTTTACTTTGCTTTGTTTTTTGTTGGAGCTTAAATGTGGCTTCATCATTTTTGTGTCCGAGGTTTTACAGATAACTGATGATGCATAAATTTTTCTGTGAACCACGTTTTTGCTTTGTGGATTTGCATATAGCAAACTTTATCTTCACTTTAAAAAAATGAAGATTTACTATTGAAGAATATGGTCCATTTTTGCTGCAAGATGGGTGAAAAGAATAATCAGAAAAATGTGTTTATGTTATCTCTGCATGCGAGATAAGTTGAGCATATTCAGTGTTGGAGGGGCAAAGGCAGGTAATACAGGAACAGCCATTATTCAGCGGGTTTCTCAAGGACAGCAGGGGGTACTGCAAACTCAGGTTTGTCTGGGTGAATAAAAATATGTGGCTCAGAGCAAAAAAACCCTCCACTGTTACAGAGGACTGCTTTTCTGTGGGTTTAAATCCATCTTGACAAGTGCTGGTGAAGATACCAATCCCTGAAAAATATTGTCCTCTATTTATTTACGGGACAGCTGTTGCACTAAACTCCTGGCTATACTGGCTGCCTTGACAACATGCCTGAAAGTCCTATGGGAATAGTTAAATCTCTGCAGAACTTTGGCCTCTCTGCTGCGTATGTCAGAGAGTTCAAAACTTTATGCGTTAAGTCTCTTTTTTTGGCTCCTTCGACTCTCGTATCACCTAGATGGAACAGAAAGCACCAAATGAACAAAGCAGCTTTGTTGTTCTGGCTTGACTCAGATTAGTAAATTATACCTCACTTGCAGTACTTAACAAATAACACCCACACATAAATGCTAACTTTATTCTCTCTGCATTGCTTTCTTGAAATATGAGTTTATTAAATCAAGCTTTGCCTTTATATTTACGTTTACAAAATACACCTCATGGATACATAACCAAGACCTTGTAAAGTACATCTGTTTTCTGTAAATGATTTGTATAATCAGGTGTTCCATCTTATTCTGAAAGGGGTGGATTGCATATATGTGGCATGAAATTACTTATAGTAAAATTATAAGCTCAACTAGATACTATTCAGTATTCACTCTATATTATGGGGTTTTTTTCAGTACATGCCTCACTGTAGCTTCAAAAAGGAAGGCTACATAGAAAATAGAAATCTAAACAGAAAGTTTCCTTGGAAAAGTTGCTAACCTAAGTACAGTCAAACAGTATAATTACAGAATAAAATGTATTTTTGTTCTGGCTCTGGCTCTGCTGGAAAGCATGGCATCATCTTATTTTTCCTTTCATTCACAGATCAAGAATATAAGCTGTTTGACACGAGAGATCATGCACTTCAATTCCAATTTTCATTTTGATTCAAAACTCAATGTAGGTAGTAATTCATGAACATTTAAAGAAACGTGTTTTGTGGGATTTCTGAAATCCTGAAGATGTTCTTTCATAAGTTATGTGATAGTAAAAGATAATTTTAAACACTCTGGCTAATGTTGTTATAAATTGTTATAAGTTATACTTTCAGCCTGAGATAAATAAGTGGTCTGATATTCACAAAATAATTGGCCATCGCTTTGTATATGAAATATAAAATTGGATTCCTACAATCCAAACACAAGTGTCTAAAATACTTGACTTAACTCACAGGGAAATTAGAATTAAAATTAATGAGTGATGAGGCAGAAGGTGGTGAGTTCCATGACCATTACCTGAGGGCTTTTGTGTGAGCTGAGCTCAGGAGATGTAGGTGGATAAGTGATTGCACTGCAGATTGCATAACAATGATTTTCTCAGCAGGGATCTTGCATGGATGCTTCCTCCGTACTAGGAAAACTCCCGGAGATGGAAGGATTTTCTGTGATCAGTGGGTCAAGAGATACAGTCAACACCCAGGAAAGATTTCTTCACCTAATGAATGAGGGACAAGGATTCTTGAAGTCAGAGACAATGCAGAATCACAGTGATTCATTCTTATCTCACCTCTGCTTTGGGAAAAAATCTCTAGTTGTATCAGATATGAAGAAAGAAAACAAATGATAGGAATACGGAAAATGATTGGGAATTAGCAGTATTTATTTTCTTTTTCTTTGAAGACACTCTAAGAATAGCTACCAGACCGTGCAAAGCTAAACTAATTCTATCTATACCTGGAAGTGTATTTTATATATATATTATTTTAGAATTCTGTCACCGTCCCTAAAAGTGTTCAAGAAACAATTTAGCGTAGCACTTAGTGCTGTGGTTTAGTTGATATGGTGGTGTTTGATCAACAGTTGGACTCTGTGATCTTGGATCCTTTCCAACCTTAATGATTCTTGCACATAAGAATTTGGAGGAAATAGCTGCCCTGATTGCTTCAGAGGTGAAGCAGCTAAAGAGACAGTGTCATGGGTTCAAGCCCAGCCATCTACAAACTTGTAGGCAAACCCCCTGACAACATACAAAGAAACGTTAAAATGTTAAGCTTTCAAAATGAAGCTGGCCTCATTCAGTGAATGTCAAAATTAAGGCTACAGCAGAAGTCAATCCTGAAGTACCACACTTTTTAACCAGTGGTCTGTAAACTACTGATGGACTACAAAGCTTACTCCTGTACGTACTGCAAAGAACCAAAATGGCCAAACCCAAACTTTGTGTTTAGTTATTTACATAGATAAAGCAATCATGGAACTGCTGCAAAAGTTAGTCCTGGGATTTTTGATCTTTGACTAAAACATAGAAAAGCACCTTTATGGTGATATTTCGTGTAATATCTTTGTGGCACAATTAGGAGGAGAAATAGAACTCCTGGAACCAATCCATTGCATTAGAAAGAGTAGCTTACTGTTTGCCCAATGCAATAAAAGAATTACAGAAAAAATATTATGTGATAGCCTGCTTTCTGCTATACATAGAGGGTCAGAGTTAATTCTGACATTTTTAGTATTTATTACATAGGCAACTTAACTTAATTAACATTGTTTTGACTGCAGCAGAATTATGAACAACTGAGAGCAGAAATTTGAAACAGAGTATTAGAGTTGTGTGACTTGTTTGTCACAGCCCTGTAGGAAAGACAAGAAACAAAAAGAAAAAAAACAGATACCTGATGTAGCTGTTCAGTTAGTCAACCACATTTATCACCCAACTGATACCCCATAACTTGTAATGGATCTAAATCTTAATTAATTTCTCAAACTGGATATTGTATGACTGTGGTGTTTTAACGTTGGCTAGCTACCAGGCGCCCACTAAAGCCAGTCTACCACTTCTCTCCTCAACTGAACAGGGGAAAGAAAATGAAATTAAAGGCTCATGCATGAGCTGAGATACGGACAGGGAGAAATCACTCACTGATTAATGAAATGGGCAAAATAAACTTGACTTGGGAAAATTAATTTAATTTATTATCAATCAAAATCAGGGTAGACTAATACAAGGAAAACAAATCTTAAAAGCACCTTCCTCCCACCTCTCCCTTCTTTAAATGTACCACAGGATTAGCTCAGTTGGTTAGAGCATGGTGCTAATAATGCCAAACTTGTGGGTTCAACCCCTGTATGGACTGTGCACTTAAGAGTCAGACTTGATTATCCTTCTGGGTCCCTTCCAACTCCGAATATTCAGTAGATGATATCTGTAGATAACGTCATTCCTGATTTTCTACCTTCTCCTCCCCAGCAGTGCAGGCAGACAGGGAATGGTGGTTCCAGTCAGTTCATCACATGTTGTTTCTGCCGCTGCTTCCTTATCTTAAGGGAGATTAATCCTTTCCCTGCTCCAGTATGGGGTCCCTCCCATGGGAGACAGTTCTTCATGAACTTCTCCAATGTGAGTCCTTCCCACAGGCTATAGTTCTTCAGGAACTGTCCCAGGGTAGATCTCTTCCACGGTGTGCTGTCCTTCAGGAACAGAATGCTCCAGTGTGGGTTCCCCATGGGGCTTACAAGCCTTGCCCAGAAAACCTGCTCCAGCATGGGCTCCTCTCTCTGTTTTCCCATGCGTATATCTCGTCTTATCTGAGGAGGTTATTGCTAAAATTATCCATTTAGCAGTGCTAACCTGAAACTTTAAAATAAAAACTTCAGGTACAGTGATACTTTTGTCCGATATCTAGTAGCAGCTACGCTAACAAGCAGCTCAGTTTATGATGAAATGATGTGGATGATGAAATAGTTATGGACAAGTAAGTGCTGTGATCACATTTACCTGGGCTAGATTGGAACAAGCAGCTGAGAGCCAAAGTGTCTCAGGTCCCATCACCCATATAACATAAAGCCTCCGTTCCAGGAGTTGCTGTGTTTTTCCATGTGTCACAAGGAATACATTGTATAAACATCTTTTTCTAAAGGACTAAGCTGCATTACATTCTGAAATTGTATGTGTTAAAGTCGACTCTTGATTAAGTCAGTATATGCCTAATGAACTAAAGCTGTTGATTTAAAACATTACAAGGCAGGGAAGAATCTACCCTACTTCTTCCACAGTGTTTGCAATCTCATCTCTAGATCTCTATCTGTAACAGACAGCACACATTTCTAATGAGGATACTTCCCTTTTTTACACCTGTCACAAGCCCTTCCGAATAATTTGCAGATTTTGATGTTAACACAGTTGCTTCTATAAACTGTGCCATGATGAGAATATTTGTATAGTTCAGAGCACACAGCCTTCACATTATCTCTGTAGCAGTGTGAACTGATGTCAAGAAATGGGGGGTTTAATCTGACTAAACAAGTTGTTTTCTTAAACATTGTTTTGTCTTTTGGAATCAGATCACTTCCCTCCTGATTCAGTGGAAAACTCTTGTGAATTTAAGTAGAACTTAAATTGTGATCCCAGCCGTGTATGTCTTATTCCTGCAAGTAATCCCTTTCCTAACTAGTCTCCTTTCAAATGGTTATGTTCCTGTGATTTTCTCTGTGAATAAAGACTTGTCCTATCATTCGAGCTCTGAATTCATTGCTGGTGAGTATTTAAAAGTCTCTGTCACAAGGCCAAGGATTTAATTGTCACTGTACTTACCAGTCCCTCCAGAGAGGCTAAAGCATGTGGGAGTAAAGGTGTATATGTCAGTCCTTCCCATGGATAACTGAAGGACCTCCAAACCTCCATAACCATTGATATAACACTGTTCAGCTACTAAAAATTGCTTTATCTTTAAGAGGAAAAAGTAGAATTCCCTTCATGTTCCTAACTTGTCATCTTCTGCATAAAATACTTGTTTCCCCAGATGAGGTTTCTCTTAAGAGATAAGACATCGTTCCTTTTTTTCCTTCTGTATTTAATCATTTCATCATCCATTATGTAGTCCATCTGCCCTCTTGTGGTTTCCTTTTTGATCTTTCCACTTTTACTTTGCATTTTTCAGAGACTTTTGGACTATTTTATATTTCCTGTTCTCTAAGTATAGGGTGAGCTCACAAGTCAAGTTTCACCTCACAATGTATTTTTCTAGTCTGAGTAATTCTGAAATCCATTTTTAGTGTTAGATGAGGCTGGGAATTAGTTGCAGCCCTGGAAAGACTCCAGTGTCATGAGCAGTACAGTCAGTTCTCTTAGGACTTTTCCCAGTTTCTCTCACAGTTTGAGGGGAAAGTCCTTTCTCCTAATTCCCTGTTCTAAATGGATTTTTAAGGTTTTTCTCAGCTGACTTGTAACACTTTTCCTTGGAAATACATCCTTCAACTACAAAGTAGCCTGCACTACCCTTAGCCTGGTGAGCACTATGCCATATGCATTAACATTATTGGTGTCAATAGGGCTATTTGTTAAACATTGCTTTTTAAGAGTGGCTTTATATTCACCCTGGCAAGTCAAACTCTGTAGGGCAATAGGAGGAGGTCTCTGTGGTGCGTGGTTGTATCATGTGATGCAGGATGCTTACTGATGATAAGGGGGGAAAAACTCTTCTTCCTCATTATCCTTTATTCTTCAAAAGGAGTAATTGCTGAATCTCAAATCCTGCCATCATCATGAAAGGATGTATTTGAGAAGAAAGGTTCTTCCCCGTATATCACTATCTGGTGCTCGACACGGATCACTGAAAAGAAATCTAGGATTTGATTCCTGGTTGTTTGCAGATTTGACCTTTTTAAAGTGCTTTTGAGATCTGTCCTCCCAGATGGGGCAGCTGAGGTGTGTGTGGCAGGTGGCTGGCAGAAGAGAGTTGGGGGATATTCTACATCTCTTCAGAAGGGACACCGTCTCTCTCGGGTTCTCTTTTAAATACTGCATGGTGCAAAATTTTTAAAAAAACTTCTGGACTGCCTGAGGTGTGTACTAGAATTTGTTGAATGATGAACTAAGAATTACCTTGTCTGACATTTATTTTCTTCTTATTTTGGTTTCCAGGAATTTTTTATTTTTATCTACTACTGGACCCTCTGACAGGAAAACCACACACAATGCCATGAACCCCTCCCATTCTTTATAGCTCCTTTGAGACTTGCAAAATGACCCTGTACCTTGCCTAAAGAGACCTGAGAAGTGTATGTGTGGGGGAAGTTTAGCGCTGAAAACACCAAGTGTTTGTCAAAGATTCCCAGAACAGAGTGTAGAAAGTGAGAAAAACAAAAATGGACCACTGCTACATTTTTATATTCCTTAGTTTGGAAAGAAGAACTTAACATTCTTGCTAAAAGTACCCGATAGGCATTTCTAAGCCTATATGAGCTCTGAAAATTGAGGCAGCCTGAAGCTGCTTCCAGGAAGCCTCAGGGTGTATCTATAATGGAGTGTTGCAGACAGACAGAGGGTACTCATCCCACACTAAGTTTACGGGCTGCAATCCAGCTGTGAGCAAGGGCCAGGTACAGCTATTTTAGCATAGTCCTGAGCTTCAGCTAATGTGCCATCTGCCTCCAGGACAACAGGCTCTTGTTGTTTCCTTTTAGCAATTCTTCCCTTTGAGTTGCTACTCTCACAGCCACTGAAAACTAAATTCTCATCACTTGTAACTATATCAGAAATCCAATGCCTCTTTCTTTCTCTCTCTCTTTCTCTTTCTTTCCTTTCTCTCTTTCCTTCTCTTTCTTCTTTTCTCCTTTCTTCCTTTCTTCCTTTCTTTCTCTCTCTCTTCTTCTCCTCCTCTTCTCTTATTCTCCTCTCTTCTCTTCTCTTCTCTTCTCTTCTCTTCTCTTCTCTTCTCTTCTCTTCTCTTCTCTTCTCTTCTCTTCTCTTCTCTTCTCTTCTCTTCTCTTCTCTTCTCTTCTCTTCTCTTCTCTTCTCTTCTCTTTCTCTTCTCTTCTCTTTCTCTT
>VZTI01003262.1:486336-531261 GCA_013397865.1 Struthidea cinerea
TCTTCTCTTCTCTTCTCTTCTCTTCTCTTCTCTTCTCTTCTCTTCTCTTCTCTTCTCTTCTCTTCTCTTTTCTCTCCTTGATTTTGTAGTAAATGCAGTAAAATTATGAGTCAGACTTATTTAAAACTGTGACAAAAAGGAAAACTGGAAGAGCTCTTCAATACTGATTGCTTGCATGCTGAAAACCACTGTGGTTTCACTAATTTTTTTTTTCAAAGGCTATCATAGAATCATATAATTATTACGGTTGGAAAAGTCCTCTAAATAACGGACGAGTAGGATCTTCCTCATCCAAATTGAAAGTTTGCTTACTGCAGGTTTCCTCTCTCACCAGGCTATTTGTGTATTGATTTGCAATTTAACACATAAGGACTTCTGAAGACAGAGAAATAATAAAGAAATAATTGTGTTTATATTTATCCCTTGTTTTATCAATGAAGTCAAATTCTTTTCAACTGAACAAAAACTAGTTTCCCAAAAGGTGGTACCTGGCCTTAAAAGGCTGGAATGAGCACTAACAGGTCTACACTACCATGCCTCAAACTTAGTTTAACTTTAGTAAATCATAGGTGTCTGCTATCTGTGATTGTTTATTGTTCAGGATGAGAAATTTTATATTGAGACTCAGAAGGAGAGAACATAGTTATGACTCTTGCCCTTTTTCCATGAAGCAAAAATAAACTTAATGGCATCAGGGTGATACACCCTTCTAAATGGAGCTCCTCTGGTGTGAGCTATGAAGTGCAGCCACTGGTATCTACAGACGGATGCTCCGATTGTGGAGGTGTATGGGAAAGAAGTGTATTATCTGTGCAACAAGTAAACCAAAGCAAAACAAATACTATCCTGCAGACTCTCAGAAGTCAATTGGTCCCTTGAGGCTTACTTGCTTCCATCAGAAGTTAGGAGGTACAGATGACCAAAATAAAGTAATTAATTTTCTTCAATTTGTCCTGAAAGCACATGTAACTATACTTTTGACTGAAGTAGAAGATTTTGTGTTCATTTTAGGACAAACTCTGTTTTATGTCCCATATCTTGCCTTCAAAATTACTTCAGTTGATATTTTAAACATTTTCTAATTTACACTTGACCGGAAGTCTGCAGAGGTTTCAGCATTCATGAGAATAAATTTGGTCAGCGAGAGTTACTTAATGCTACCTAAAAGTTACTGTAACAGTAGAAATTCTGGGCTAAATTCTGTGATGAAGTAACTGGCACAGTGCAGTCAATTCTGTGAAAACTCACCGGGGGTTGCTACCATGCAAACCTATCCTGACTTTATTTTTTTAAAGCAACAGTATTCATGTGACTTCTGTGAAATATAACACTTTTTTTTTCTAGCAAAAGTAAGTTGTAGTAAAATTTAATTTCTCCTATGATATAACGCTTAAATTTAGTTACTAAAAGGTTAGTTTTCCTAAGTCATTGCAGAAGAGTAAACTGGGATTCCAGGTGTAGGCTGTGCTTTTTAAAGAAATGCCTGAGGTAAAACAAGAAGCATGATCAAGCAGGGCAATTTATTGTTCCGCATTGTTCTTAAGACCGTCTATGAAAAATCAAAGGCTTTTGAACTGCTTATATTCTGGCTTTGTTTTTCAACTGCAGTATTTCTGAGTTTGAGTAGAAGTAGTATTTACTAAGACAACACAAGCAGCAAATGGTTCTCTCATGTTGCTTATTATACTCATATGATGTCACAAATATTATGATGTTGTAATATCATAGTTCAGGACAGATTGAGTTACACTTCTGCTGCTTTTCTGACTGCAGATACAATGAGTTAACATTTGTGGCGTACAGGAATATTCATGTTCGGTTAATGAACACCAGTGTCAGTACTCTAGTGTCTGGTAATGAACTCTGTTAATGAACACTAGTGCCATCAGATTTTAAAATTCTGATAGACAGAGCAGATTCATAAGATTATTACAGAATTAATATGATCTGCTAGTAGCAAAAGTGTTGCCCTCATGAGACATATGTATAGTCTCGGGCTATGTGTACAGAAATCAGGCTAGACCATTAAACCTGGAATTCGGATGGCATTGAGCTAGCAAAACCACAAACAGCCTAACTAACAGCAGCAGTGACGATTCACTGGTACCCCAACAAGCAGCAGAGTGTGATACCATCAGAACCCAATCTCATTCATATTATGCCTATCAAAGTGAAGTCAGAGTGATTTTAGAATAGCGAAATGAAAACCAGGTAACTGTAAGCCAGTTTTCATCGGCTTGTACTATTAGGAATATTAAGGGCTCTGTCATATAACATTTCAAATTGGTATCTCTGACTTTTGCACAATGGCAATAAAATGTCTCAGAAGACCTTTAAATTTAGCTAGCATCTAATCTATGTCAGGTACTGTTCTTTAAACTTGCTCATGTGAAGTTGTAAGCTAACTAAATGTTGAAAACTCCTTTTTTTTAGGGGGAACTGGACTACCTCAGTGCTCATGTTCAGTCGTGAGTACGTATTTTTGTAATAAGTGATGGAAATTTTAAAATAGCAGATAATAACAGAAAATAATATGAGCAGTGTTTTGTCGGCTTTTTTTCTGATTGAGATTCAAAAGCACCTTGAAGAAAATGATTGAAAGAATTTTTGAGAGTTTTGTGTCATTTCTAATAGTATAAAATATAACTCTGGTAGCTTAGAGGAGCCAAGCTGTATCCTAGTGTAACAATCAGTTGAGCCTTCTACTTGTGGTTTGAATCTCACCCTGAGGCTGATGCAAGTGTTGCTACCTAAAATGACCTGTAGCAAAAACAAAGAAGTTACCATATATCAACCTTTTCTCTTTCATTTCTTTTAGGCACTTCCTAACTCCCAGCACTTCATGGAAGTTTGTTCTTTCATCCCATCTCCTTATAACCTTTCAGTTTTTCTGAATGACTCATTCCTTCCTCAGTCCAAGGTCTAGAGGTGAAGGAGGATCTTCTAAACCCATTCTAGATGGGCCAATCAAGTTATAAGGATATTTAATATTTTCAGCTCAGCTTTGCATACCTATTCAGATTATCCTGACAGTTCCAAAAGATTGGCACTGGAATGGTTAAACTGTACTTATTCTGTATTCAATAAGCTTTAAAACAAGTGGTGTATTGAAACTAAATATTTCCATCAAGGTAATTTTCAAATCTCACTATCTGAAGATGCACAGGTATGTAACAGCAAACTTGGTGGAACTGCATTTCTGCAGTAGCTTTTTTCATTACCACTGTAGTGTTCTGGTTTCCCCCTTCTGTTCAGAGATTTAAAAGGTTGGCAGTAGGGCTTTTTGTGAGTCCATTAAAAATGTGGGTAACCATTAAAATGGTATTATTAAAACAATCTTGTCCAGACGAACCTGTTACACCCTAACTCATAGGTTAGGCTGGGTGCAGCCTCTCTGGCCATAGCACTTGTCCTAGTGACTGATACCAGCAAAGCAGATCCTCTCTCTCTAACCTTACCCAAATGCATGGCCAGTGCTGTTGTAAGACTTGTGTCTCATCCACATAGGCAACACAGACTCTACCACATTCCTTTTGCTTTTGAGATCACCTGTGTCACAGGTAAATACAGCATTTGCTGCATTGGGTTAATCTGAGTAAGTTGATAAGACAGAGGAAATTCTAAAATGACCAAAGGTATTTCAAGAGCAAACTGAAGAATAGCAGAGAGCACTAGTCTGGTAAATCCTAGAGCACAGGGGTGTCCTTGAAAAAGTCGTCCTCAAGGGGAATGTGGTTGCTAGCAGTTTCAGCAGAGAAATCACACATGGAACGGGCCTTATAAAAACACTGTTCTTTCATCAGTTTGAGGTTGTGGCTAAAGTATATTGAAAAGGAAGGGAGAGTTTTCCTTGTGTCATCCCAAGAGGAACCACTGGAACAAATGCCTTGCCTACACAGAGAGGAGGAGGAGGAGCGTACATCTGTCTCATGCAGAGGAGCAAGGATGGCATTTTTTTTTCCTGTAAACAATACTAATTCTTGTAGTAGAACTTGGAAGTGCAGCAAAACAAACCTCCTGATGTGACTTACGCTTTTCTCTTCTGGCAACTGTAGTCTCAAGAACACCAGTCAAAGACTTCCTCCAGCTGTTACATTCACACAAAGAAGCAGTATAAATGAAAGCGTTATTGCTGCCAATCATCAAACCCGCTGAAGGAGCTTCTGTCCTCTCTGAGTACTACGGGGGACAAACATTGGTCACTATTGAGTATTGTATTTTTAATGTTTACCAGTGTAAATTCCACAATTTTGAATAGATGAAGACAAGTAGCATAATAACCACTGGACTAGCTACATGAAAAATGTCCTGGTTATTACAAACATGCACCACTCCAGTATTTCACATTGTGCCACCACCTCCAACACGGAAGACTGATACACCTCTTTCACCTAAGGTGACTCCAAATTATTTTTCACATGTCCTAAGAAGATCTGACTGAGTTCCCACTCCTGTGGATCTCCCTTGACCAGTCTTTGCCGACTAGTAAAATCAGTCAGCAAAAGGCCATCTCACATCCATATGCAGTGCCAAGTAAGACTAAAAGGCAACCTGATGAAGGAGCCCAATCTAGCAACAGTTCGCACTACCTGTGTCTCTCCTACAGCCATTAGCTTTGTGCCTTGGTCTTCCCCAAGGAGTGCTGTGATCTCTGAGCAGCCTGATCACTGCAGGTTCCCTGGCTGGGCTGGGAGTGGGTGTAATTGTGTAGACATATCTAAGTTTCCCCAAGGAACATGTGAAGAAACTCAGTGCTGTTTAACTACACCACCATACTGATTTCTGAAACTTGCTCACATATGCTTCAGTGTGGTCAAACAGTAAATGTGCCAGAATGGTGTTGCATATCTCATTGGTCAGCTTTTCTTCCATTGCAAGAGTAATGACTGAACTTCCAACATCACTCAGGGATGCTGCATCAACACAGGGCACTATTTCATTAATGAAAGGGTCAGATTTTGACAAATCCACAAAACAGTGTAGAGGCCGCAAAAGATCATGTTTGAATGAAGATTTTTCTTCGATATGAGTCATTCAAATAGGAGGACAAGGGACACTGCTGCCTCTCAGGTGAAGTAGCATAAGCTTCAAATCAGTGTAATTGCATATCTAAACATGATTAGTTCCCAACTGCTCTTTTCCTTCACCTGGGAACATGAAAGGGTGGAATTCAGATACAGTAGCATCATTGCCCACCATTTGGAAATGATTGAAGGAAATTCTACCTGAAAAATCTTTGGGTTTATTGTATTTATCTTCCGTCCTACATCAGAGGCAGTTGAGTATCTACTCTCCCCTGTGACATGGGACTTTACAAGAAGTCAAAAAAGTGTATGTGGCTCCTGGATGCATTCAAGTGTGATCTAAGGACTGAGCATTATTTGAAGTTACTGCTTACTAAATCACTTTATTTAACAATGTATTTTTTTAAAAAGCAGACTGTAGTGCTTTTTTAACAGCATTGCAAAATCAACACAGAGGTTTTGATTGTATGTATTTACTGCCACTCATCTGAGTTAAATGGTGCATTATGCCCAAAGGATAACAACCTTCAAAACTAAGCACGTAAATCTTCAGTGGCCTAGCCATTGTTTGTCTTACCTCCAGCTAGAACTGGTGCTGCTTCAAGAAAGTCAGTCCATGGACTGCTCTTAAATATCAAACATAGTTGTGACTTTAAATGACCTAAGTCTGCAACCTGGATTACTCTCAGTCCAACTAAATTGACCCTTCCTCCCTCCCTTTTAAAATGTCTGAAAGAAGATTTCTGCAACAATTGGCTGAATGGCTCTATAATACAAGCCATTACTATGATTCATGTTCCTGTGGATGAAGAGAGGGTGCAATGCAGCCTCTGTGCCTTCAGATACACTTGCTGCTTTCCCTGCTGTTCACGTGCTGTTCCATCCACAAACACAGACAGCATTTTTCCTGGCTGTCACAGGTGTGTCCTAAATTGAATATGCCCTGGTTCCCCTGAAAGGACAAGTAAATACACAGCCTTGGTGAACTTTGGCATTCCTGCTGAGCAGGGGGGCCCATGTGACGTAAAGAAAGAAAAACAAAGAAAGAATTTGAATTTGCTAAAATACAAAGATGGAAAGACTTGAAAAAAGTATTTTCATTCTTTATCAAAATTTAATCTATCTTTTAATCCTTTGGCTGCCAGTATGAAGCACTGTGCAGTCTTCTGAATGCAAAATGTAGAATTCCTTCCCTTCACATAGTTCTGCAGAATTGTAATGTTTTGTCCAACCATATTCATGTATCAAAAGCTGTCAGAATACTGATGGGAGATACTGACCCTCCATCCCCTGCTGGGAATAAAAAAGTGTTGCATCCAAGTGGCTGTGCTATAAATAGTTAAAGCTGGTGATATTTATTCAGGACAGCTCTTGCTGGCTGTTGGTGAGCTGCCTTAGAAAAACACTTCAGAAATTGAATATTTTCTGCTCTGGTGCTGGCAGGGAAGAGGCCAGGGTCCACAAAAGGAGGATTGTCACCAGGTGGCACATCTTGCGGTGTGCAGAAAAATGCCTTTCGTGCCATCCCTGGAGAGACAGAATTTATCACCTGATATACAGTTGAGCAGCTTTTCTGGAGGAAGTTGCCCATGTTGGTGTCAGAAATTTGTGGCTATTGTTTGCTCAAGTGCTCCACAAAGCTAAAGGGTTAATCAGCAAGCTGACACGAGGTTTAATTTCTTTTAAAGGAACCTTATTTTTAAAAGTCATGCCTTCTTATGGAGTGTATTATTTTAAATAAAAATCTAGAAGTAACACTAAACTATGACGAGTACAAGTCCCCAAGCCCAGAACAATCACTGACAGCTTGAGTTAATTTTTGTTGTCCTTCTCCTCCTCCCATTTCAGTGCTATGTAAGTCCAGAGCTGAGTCTAGTGTAGGACACAAATTACATAGGCTTTTAGACCTGTGTTATATGGCTTTCTTGGCAGTGAAGTTATTTCTGTCTTGAGTGTTGAGGGAAGGAAAAGAATTTCTCCTGTTGTTGAGTTCATGAGCTTCCTACAGCCCATAAAACACAGGCAGAGACAGCAGTGCAGTCTGAATATTACAGATATGCAAATGAATTTTTGCACCTAAAAAGACCCTAGACAGTAAGAGTAGACTTGTGAGACACTGACTCAAATTGGGAATCAAGCATCCTTGTTCACATCTTAGCTTTATTGCAATCTTTATATTTCATATGCTGGGCAGGTCACTGAGAATAGGTACATTTCTATCTGGAGGTGTAATTGCAGCTTGGGTTTACTTACGTGGGCTAAGTTTAAATTATCTCAGTCGGTTGTAACTGTTTGAGAATGCAGGCTGGACTTCAGTGCACTGCCATAATCCCTTTGGGTCTGTGAATAGACATTCAATAGGTAACATTTGTGATATAAGTGTTGTGCACCGCAATATTTACTATTGTGCATAAAACCTAAGGAAGCGACTTTAAAGGTTTGACCTGGTGTAGGTTGCAATGCGAATAGTATTTTAGAACTACAGTGGATTTGGTCAGCTTGTTCTGCAGTTCCCAGCTGTGTTAGGGAAATATAAATATTATTCTTGCCCAGGCTTTTGCCTGTCCTGTCGACTTAAGTGGTGACCTCTTTGGGGCAGGAAATGTCTTTTATTTTATGTTTATACAGCAAATAAACCTTGGATCTTCATTGTGATTTGAGACAGTTATTGAAGTTATAGAGCCACCTCTTGTCTCCATCTGATATTATGTTGTTTCGTGAGTCTCCTGTTTGGAGCTTTTGATGGGACGTGTTGCTGAGCTCTCTTCTGCAGGGAGGGAATCCAGACTAACAGAAACTATCCTCAGGTTTCTCAGGTTGTGTGCTCTTTTTCATTCTTTTCTCTTTTGTGTAGTTTTGAAGCAGTGCTTTGGACTGTAGGGAAAAACATTAAAATATCAATTTTTAATGGCAAAGAATATTGCTCTGTTTATATTTGGTGTTCCAGGAAAAATTAATAATTTGCACCTTGAAACCACTCTCTGTGAGTAATAACCACTGTCTTCTCTATCTTTTGTAACAAAGCCCTCGTTTAATCATTAAGGGACATCTCTATGTAATCAAACAGGACCAATCGCTAACTGTCAGCTTTCTATTTTGATTAGAAGAAAAAAATGTATAGTCTGACCCAAAACGCATGCTGTTCTGAATAGTTCCTAGTTATTTGCCAGTTAAGATATTCTTTGTGTATGTTAGTGTTGTCAACTGCGGTAGAAAAGAAAAACAATGTGGAAAGTTTCCATTTTCACTCTTTATGAGAAGAGGGATTCAAAAGTATTGGTGTCATAAATCACCAGAGACAAGTGAAATGTGTTATTCAGTACGTTATAATGTTGTAACTTTGCCATTGGAAAGAGTTGCCTAGCTAGGAACAGAAGTCTGTGTGGGCCACAGGTTATGGTAGATGGGCAATGACAAAAGGTCTGACTTTATGGCTGAGCATTTGTGTTGCAAATGATTTAGAGCAGACTCAGAGCTGGACAGGCTTGGGTCAAATTGAATGAGCTGGTGTCCACCCATGGCTGCACCTTTTGTTGGAAGGATGGGTGAGCACAAACATTTAACAGAATGTTTCAGAAGAAACTACTGTCCAAAGCAGTGACAAATTTGCCAGGTACTACATATTTCAGCTTCAGGAAGAAACTCAAGCGGAGGAATAGATTTAGGATGTGTGCAAGGACACAGGTATCTAAAGTCAGCCCAGCTGTTGGTATCAGAGTCAGCTATGCCTGCTCATGGTGGTTGCTCTGGGCATGTAATATGCTGGACATTCATTTTGCATAGAGATAGTTTTTGGTACTTACAGGGATTTCCTTTTCCCAGGGATTTGTAAGGGATCTATGAACCAGTGCTTGGACTGCAGAGTAGTCCAGGATAATGTGTTTCACTTGCAGGAAGGACAAAAAACATGGGTGTTTTGTTGTTGTTGTTGTTGTTGTTGTTGTTGTTGTTGTTGTTGTTGTTGTTGTTTTTATTTGTTTCTGAGAATTTTAGAAGAGAGAGATAAAGTTCAGGACTGGCCATCTCTAGAGCTGTATTAATTTTTTTGTTTTTTTTGCTTTGTGCTGTTACTTTCAACTATTATTAGCTCCGTAACATGATGTACACTGACAAATTCAGTAACACCATCCTTGTGTTTGTCCTTGGGCATAATATTTTTAATGAAATTCTAGAACAAGTGAACTTACTCCATGGCCAGGTCTCTTGATTCCATCCACTACTGTTTGTTGTTTAAGGGACTCTAGAAATGAGAACATTACACTGTAATAAGTTAATGCTGCTGGAAAGGGGCACAAAGGCTGCTTACCAGGAATATGTGCTGCAACTTTTTTCAGATGATAAAGTCTGACCTTGCTGAGTCCTCTTTGCTTTTCCAATGGGTTCTTATGATGTCCTTATTACACTAAACAGATTATTAAGTTTGTTATGCTATTTCAAAATAGGCAGAGAGAATGTTTTTTAGGATCATCCACAGTTTGGAATATTCTCAAAACATCTAAATTAAATGCCTTGTTACACAAGGCTATAGAGTTGTTACAAAAGGCTGACTCTGGGAAGAGTCTTTGACTCTCCTCAAAATATTGAAACAAATGATTTGCAAAACTTGTTTTATGGTGTTGCCCTCTGTGTAAAGCAAAGTAGCAAATTATTTTTGTTTGCTTTTTTTAATGCTTGGGTTTGCAAGTCTGAAGCCAGCAGTACATTTTTTTCCCCCGTCTTTCCTTTTCTCCCTTGTTTATTGCTGAAACTCAACCTGGAATACCAAATTTAAAAAATCTTAGAGTAGAAGGAAATATTTCACATCCAGGTTTTGCTAAAACGTGAAGAATTTCAAAGAAATTTTAAAGAAAATGTTATCCCAGAACAAATATTACTAGCTTATTTATTTATTGTGTCTGTGCTGTATTTATCTAAAACACAGTACTGCTATAAAGCTACTATTAAAACTCACAGGCAGCATTAGCTTAGATAAATCTTGCTTGCAAAGCAGAAACAGAGCTTGTAGGAATTTCATGGTATCCCCCACTGATTATGACCCAGATTAACCTGTTTTACTCTCCACTGAGAAGACTCAGCATCCGTAGTGTCTGGTCCTGTGCTGTGGGACACAGAAACCTTCTGCTGAAAGATGGTAATTAACAGGTACATGGAGTAACTTCATACATTGCTCCAAGTCATGCCACTGGTCCCCTACTCTGCCTTGTATTTTGCTGGCAGTTCCTTGCTGGGGAAAATGGTGTTGCCTACATGTAAGCCATGAAATAGTCTGACTGTTACGTTATAGAACCTTTTCTAAAAAAAAAAAGTGGGCTTTTTGTTTGTTTGTTTATCTTAAAATAAGGCTTCTGGTGATCTGCAACCCTTCATATTATCTTCTTGTATGTAATGACTATGGCACTGAGTGTATTGAACAAACAAAACCAGACTCACCCAAAAAGTGGAACAAAAGCAAAAATAATCTTGTAGAGGAAAGCAGAGCTTTAATTTGTACATTCTTATTGGGTGTTTATTGCAGCTTATTGTCACAAGTTCACACAGGAAGAGTTAACACTTGCAATGCAAGCAAATGCCACTTCCCTGTAGAAAATGTGTCGTTACTTTACCTGTGCAGATATGACCTTGAAGGACAAAGAAGTAGGACTGAAAGTTTGTCACTAACCTCCACTCTGTTGTGTACGTACCTTGCTATTTATTCTCCACTTGAGAAATTCTACAATTTATCAAATGTATGACCAAGGTAACCTGTCACCAGCTGAGTTTGTTTGACTGTCCTCATGTGTACTACAAGACCACAGCAGATGCAAGATAACAGGCCCGTGGAGAACTAAGCCAAATTGCATTATGCCACATCAGCTGTGTACTAGGATTAAGCATCAATTACTTTTTTTTCTCATCTGTGTAGGAAGATAAATGCTGCACTTCTAAACTGTGTATACATAACTATAAAACATAACTTTATCAACATTAATCTATCTTTGAAGGATAAATTTATAGTGCACATATAGAAAGGTGGCATCAGTGTTGCCTACTGATTCTGTAATAATTTTTTAAGACAGATTATGCAAACTTAATGTTATTTTTTAATACAGAAAACAGGTTTTTAGTACCTAAACAGCACTGGTCACCCATCTGCTGTAAAAAGGATACAGCAAAAATCCAAACTTCATTCTTGTCTTAACCCATCCTGAGCCTTTCACAGAAAGCAATCCTAGGACAGTCTTCGAAAGGTGGTCATGTCCCATGCAAAGACAATATTGCTTCTCTGCATAGTTGGTCTGCTAAGGCGTCTAACTAATCAGCTCACCAAAAAATGCTCTTTTACTTTTAGTATGGAGCTTAGCCAAAGTCTGAAGCCTTTTTAGTATTAACTCTGTTACCTTTTGATATATGTCTGAAGTATTTACAGTTTTCACTTGACCAAATGTTTTCAGGCTTAACAAAACCCTCAGTCTTCTCTAGTGTCTATGAATTGTCCAGGTCTAACATTTCAAAGGTTTGAAAGATCCTCTCCTTATGTCTGTGAGGATATAAATAGCATTCAGTTTAATTCACATCAGCAAAGGCATGTTGAAAATAGATTTGCTCTGTTACTGGCTTTCTCCATTTCTTAATGTCAAAATGTTAAGCTTTCCAAAATATTTTTTTTAATTTTTATTTTTATTTTATTTTTTATTTACTTTTTTTTTTTAAGGAGGAGAGATGTCTTCCTGTTTCTCAATAGAGAGGAATTGTTTCAAATCAAATGTTCATTTTATTGGTGCGAAAGCAGTTAGGAAGTGACGTTATTGCTGTGATGGACTAAAGATATAAAGCAGGTTAGGCCATATATAGCAGCTGGTATAATACAAATGTTACATTTCCCTGCAAATCCATGTTTGCTTCTTTTTGTAGCACCATTTAGTAGAGAAAAGGGGGGAAAAAAAATCCTAATCCTTGAGCCAAACGTGAAGAGCTTGCACTACAACAGTGGCAGCGTAGCTCAGGACAGAGGGCTGGGCAATCTTGAGTCTGGCTACAGTAAATGCCAGGCCAAATCTCATCATAATTAAAACCATTTTGGAAGCTGCTTCCAATTATGACAGCTTCAGTCGCACCGTGTTCCTGCCCGTACCCGCACGCCCTCCTGGTCGCAGAGGAGAAGAGCTGCCCCTGGAGCATCTCCACCCACAAACCCTTCAGCTGCGGCCGCCTCCGCGCAGCACGGGAGGGAACTTTCTCCGGCGGGGCAGGAACGGAACCTGCAGTTGTCACCGGGACTCGCAACCGAAAGGTTACTTAGGAGGCAAGTGCTCTGGTTTCCCAAAAGCAGGCTTAAAAGGCTGTGGGGTATGTTTTCAAAGTAGGATTTCAGCCACGTGACTCATTAATGTCAATGGGAATCATGTTGTTAAAACTTTGTGCAGTGCTTTGAAAATGTATCCCTATATGTCAGTTTTCTTTTCTAGGCAAAATTATCAAAAACAGACCTTGTGGGCCGTTTTTTCAAACAAAGCCTTTTCAGTATTATATGCTAATAAATCAACAGTTTAGTAGGCTTGATCTGCTCTCATTCCATCCTACTCCATCTCCACTTTCCATTTTATCATTGACTTTGATTTTATACAGAGTTATAGCAGCATATAGTTTTTGCAGACATTGCCTGGAGGAAGACAACTGCAGCATTTCAGGCACTGGATTGCAAATTGTGTGGAAAGCAACAATGGTGCTATGCTATAGAGGAATAATAATATTTGTTGCATCATTTCAAATACAAAGCAGAATCAGTAAGGAAAAAACCCCATATTTAGATTTTTTTAAAATTACTGTTTTCATTAGAAAATTGCAACAAACCAGCCTTACTTGTTAAAAAGAAATTAGTTTAAAGGATTCAGAATTACCTCTTCAGAGTAACTCTGGGATCTACCAATAACAAAATATCAGATGACAAGACTGTGTGCTTAGCAAAAAAGCAAACTAATATAATGAGATCTCTGCTTTCTTGGAAAGAATTATGCTTCCTTTTACTCCACTGAATACAGATAGAATTACCCTGAAATGCTTGTAAGCTCTGAACTACAACAGAGGGATGATTTGTGCATTCCTATTAGCTGGGTTTTGTATTTAGTCACTGGTAGGTTTTACTGGAGCAGCACAAAGGTGCATCAGTTCTATATACTCCAAAACTTTTCACCTTTAGATCACCAGTTCTTGTCTGTCCTGGGAACCATATCTTAATTTGCATGAATCTCTGGAATAAAATGATTGCTGTCTATATGGATGGTGTATCATATGCTCCTGCAGTTCTGTTTCTCAGCTGGCAGCTGTTCCATTCAGTAATTGCTCTTTTACAAGTCTCAGCAAAGACACAAGCCTAGAATTGCACTCTCTTTTTCTCTTGAAAGTCACTGTTGTGGAACAGCTTGGGGTTAGTATTGTTAAGAAAGCTTGCATGCTGCTGCTTTGTGACTGTACGTGGTGACTGCTAGTCCATCAGCAGGAATGTCTCTTAGATAATGTGAGTTGAAAATAACGGAGATCTGTCTTCATGATCGCAAAATAAGAGGGTAAGAAACTGCCAGAATTCTCCAGCTACCCAGACAAAGGTAGATGGAAGTACTCCTAGAGAGCATAAAGAAACTGCCCCTCTCTGCTTACCTGCTTACTTCTATCTTCATTCTGCCTTCCCATAAAGAAAGCACAGTTTTGTCCAATCTCCTATCTTCCTTAGCTTTCTGATAATGTTGGGTGTTAGCTGATGTTATGTCTTAGCTTAAAAGGGTAGGATTATTTTATTCAATGATAATTCTGTGTAATGATGGTCTATAGTTTCCAAGACCTTAAAACATGCTCTTTTTTTATGACTTCACAGAATGTGGCATAGTGCCATTGAAAAGTGGATATCTGCATTATAACACCAGATGCAAGGTTGCCACAAGGGTTACTTTGAGAGAGACAAGTTCCAGCACACTTTCCAGTAGTCACATTTCCTCCTTTTTTACTTATAAAACTTTTTTTTTCCCCTGGCCTGCAAAAGCTTTTTAATATGCTTCTCTTGAAGTGTTTGGGAAAGTTGAACTTCTGGACTCTCTTGCATTGTCAGTCATTTTGATCTGGAGGAAGACAAAACTCTGTTCCGTACCTGATAGTCAGTAGTCATCCAAGGTATAATGCTTAGGAGAAAACCTGAGGTGCAAAAGTTACTTTGATTAGTTGTTTTGTCGGATGGTCAGCAGCAGTTACTTCAATGTAAACTCCAAAAATGAGAGAGAAAGTGAGAGCAGATACCTTTAGATGCAGCATAAACAGCAATGTGAAAACTTGAAACTCAGCTCGAGTTCAACAAAGTAGGGTTTGTATGCCTTTCTCTCATCACTCTAGTGTTACTGGTAGGGAAATAATCTCTCAGTTTCCGTGATACTTCTCTAAAGCTCAAAGCACTCTAGAAACATGGCTGTGCTCTATAAACTATTTATGCAGGTGGAAAAACTGGCACATGAAGAGGTCTGTCTTCTGTCATGCTGCCCTGAAGTCCTACCTATCCCTGGTGCCCTTGTTAGAGTCGTGGTTCTTGCCCTTCCTCTACTTGCAAGCCATCCATTTTGTTCTCTGCAGAACGCTGAAAGCTGCTACAGAGAGATTTTTAAAGTATTTAGGTTTTGATACCTAAAATAATGATAAATGTAATACAAATGTAATACAAAACTTCAGTGACAGAAAGAGTGCTAGTTAGGATTGGGGGAGGGGGAAGGGGGCAGGTTATAAGGTACCAACAAAAGAAATTGCAACAGATTTCTATACACAAGGGTAGTAAAGTCACTTTTCTAGACTAAGCTGATGTACCGTGAATCTCATTACAACCATTTCTGTTATAATTAAGTAATCTTAATAAAACACTTTCCGCATTGAGAATGGGAGAATTCTGTTTCTATGATGATAATGCTAGATAGTTTTATATATTGTTTTGGTGGGAACATGAAGGGGAAGCTGTAGAAATGATAACAAGATGTATATTTTGTTGCAGATGTAATTTTTGAACATGAACCCTGTTATCCAGTAAATTTGCATCCTTTCACCAGGTAGACATGCTGCCTTATTGCCTGCTTATCCAAAGATGTGTGCGTAGCTTTAGTCTCCAGCACTTGAGGTAAAGCAAAATCTGTGAATCTGTAGTGAAATATTAGACAAGCCATGTTCTGTCTAATTAAGCCTAGTTCATAAAATCCACAGTTTCCTTAGTCTTTCCAGGGCTTAATGGGCTGCTGTTTCTCATATACTCTTAACATAGCAAGAAGTATGAAACTTCTTACGCATTTATTATTTATGTAACTTTAGATAATATTTGGAGTTTGTCCTCCACTTTTCTATCTGTTGGAGGTAGCAAAACATCTTGTGTGCTCATCCTCTGAATTTAAAGTCTTTGTTCCTGCTAAGATCTGAGAGCATGTGGACGAACTCATTCCCTGATGATTACACTGTTTTCCCTTGAATCTGGGTATGTATGTAATTACCAAACTACTCCAAATAACATATGACTGGAATGATACAGAAATTGAATAAAATGGTTGAGGACCACCACAGGTCCTTAACCTGCCCCAGGGTCCTCTTTTCAGAATGCAGTTGGAGAATGAACACTGGGCCTGCGATCACTGTGTTGCCAGAAGGAGATCTGTGTCCCGGATCCAGTACATGGATTGCTTTGGAGGTTTCAGGATTACCTTAAAAGAACTGGATTGCTCATGTACCTGCATGAGCAGCTTGAACTGGAGATGCCAGCTAGACCAAGAGTAAAAGCATGAATCAGAGCAGCAGGTGCAGAGACTGACACAAAACTGTTCAGTGATAATCCATTAATTCTGTATTCTAACCTATTATGGAAAGAATCGTAATAGGTACTGAGTTAAGTCAACTTGTTTATAGAGAAAATAACCAAAAGGGAAAAATAGCTCAAGATCAGTCACTCCTTTGGCAAATACAGTTTAACCTCAATTAAAGGAAAACGTGGAAAAGCATGATGTGCTCCCACACCTTGAAGCTTTGCACCCCACAAACCCATGGGTCTGCCAAGGTCTGGCACTTTGCCTGGACTAATAAACTCTCTGACAAGCGTGAGCACTGGAGATCTGTGTGCTGAGATACCCTTGTGGCTCATGTCTGGCAGAGCTTAATGAGTCAGGTTCAGCATCGTGTGAGAGCAGCTGCACTACTGCTGGATCTGGTCCCAGAGCTGGCTCAAAGTTTCTCAACAGCATAATGACTCAGACTTGCAGTGGTGGGTGAGAAATTTTGGAGCAGGTAAAGGAGCATGGGGGAGGGAAGGGGTATTGGAATATTGGAAGAGTTATTAGGAGTTTCGTAGTGCTGTTCACGGAGAAGCTACAAAATCTTGCATTATGATTTTGCTGAGGGAATGGACTGAGTGGAGTCAGCCATGCTTTGAGCTGATGAGTCCATTAAAGACCTGACATATTTTCGGGATTACAAGAAGCTTTCTCTTTCCACCTCTACTCCTGGAACCCCCCTGTAGTTTTGTTTTGTGAGTGTGAAGCTTCCTTGTCCTAGGTCTGTCTTCTGGAAGGATCATGGACCCTCTCTTCTCCTCTCTCATGTGGTCACCTGCTCTGAGCCCACCCTACAAAGGCAACCACTTCTCCTCTGATGTGGGAGGAAGTCCAGGAAAGGCACTAAGGGGAAGCAAGTCTTGATTTTGAAGCCATTGTTGAGATCCTGGCAAAGCCCTGGGAGGCTTGCTGGGTTACAGACCCTGCTGATCCTGGGTGAACATCCTAGTCCAGCCTCAGCCGATCACTGTCCCCAGGGAGGTGCCTCATGCCCAGGGCTAGGGCTCTCCCCTCTGTCCCCCCAGCTGCTTTGCTTCTGGCTGGGGTGGCGAGATGGGACTAAACAAGCTGCAGTAATTTATCACTTCTGCTGCCTATTCGTATCCCTCTGTAACTAGAGCGAGGTAGCTCTAGACTGTATGCCTTGCATTGGTTGAAAATATTTTTTAAACATAAACTAATCCATTTTAAAGCATTTTTCTAAATCAAGGTGGAAAAACTATGGAGTGAAATTCGAAATTATCTCAGATTTTGGTAGCTACAATATTTACGATATTTCTAGACACTCATGAAATCAGCTGTGGTTGCCTTATATTTTTTATTGAGTCATATTTTTCTTTTTCTTTTAGATTTCATAAAACTTTGTGTCTTTCCTTCCATATTTTACTTCCTATGCAAGACTTCTTTCCCACCCATAATCTTTATTTCTTTTCACCTATACTTCATTGGCTGTGTCTATGTGTATTAATTCTTCTGCAAATATTTTTAATGTGTATTTTTTAACAGTTTAATCTGGTTATGTCTTTTTTTTTTCATCTCAGTAGTAAGTTAGGAAAATAAATAAAGGCGGGGAAAAACCCTTGTAGCAAAATTGGTTTCACTACTTGCTCAAAAATATTGCAAAGTAATTAGCATTGTTGCAAAAATTTGTTGAGCAAGCCCTAGAGTCCTTGTTGCAGCAGAGAGCATGGTAAATGAAACTAAGCCCTTTGGAAAAGGTGAGGACAAGGTCAGTGGGCCATTGAAATCCCACTCTGACTCCATAAGGAATGGAGTTTAAGATGAAATCTCATTTCACCTGTAGATAATTAGTTTGTATTTTAAAATGTTGGGTTTTTTTGGTTTTTTTTTTTTTTTGTTTTTCCTTTTGGTGCTGTCTCCTTTGTTTCTTCTCACTTTCTTCCATTTCCTATTTCTTGTGCCGTTTGCTCCTTTGTTCCATCCGCTGTCTTTCTCCACCTTGCTCTCCTGGCTGATCATTGCCAGAGATAAAGGCCCACATGAAGCTTGATACAAGCACAAAGGAGCATTGATTTTGTTATTAGTCACTAAGGTATGAATATATTCCAGTTCTCATGAAGACAGTTTTCACACATCTGATTCGCTGGGGGACAATGCTGCAAGTATTTCAAATAATGAAGGTTTTGGTCCAGTTGCTGTGTGAATTGAGCCGCATAATTTCACTTATTTTATTTTCTATTCCAGTTTTCCTTCGTGTGTGTGAGTGTGTGTGTTAATTTTACCAATCTGGTTTTGTTTCAGGTGCCTCTGAGTACCGTTTCACTAATGGTGTTATTACATTTAAGTTCTTTCCCCATATTTCATGAAAACTACCAGCCAAAAGATCAAAAGCTTTTCTGTGCAAAACAGATTGTTTAAACAGCTGAAATACTTCTTACATGTGTCTGCATCTACTGTGGATTTCTATGAAGTACTAAGTATCACACATTTAGGCATCTGCCATCTTCGAAGTGATTTCTGAGTAATGGATGTGAACGAGTCAGCTCTTCAGATGGCAACTTTCCATAACTGTATTCAATTTTGGGAGTGCTGTTATTTGATACTGCTTCTTTTTCTGGTAAATTTTATTTCCAAATTTCATTTTCATTATGTTTCTTTTTATACCATTTCCATTATTTGTCCCAAGGGAGAAACCAAGACAAGTACTTTTGAAATAAGAATAACACAGAAACTACATTTGTATACTTTTAAAGCTGGGTTTTATGTCCTCTTTCACAAATCATGGAAATTCATAACAATAGGCTCATCTGAGTTCAAGATGAATGGAAAAACATTCCAGAAAGTTTTGAATCAGGACTTGTGCTGTGTTCTTTGGAGTATCAATGAAGCATTTGTGCTTTAAAATATTTCTGTAAATTTTATTTTCTTGCATTTTTCCTTCTATTTTCTTTCTGAATTTTTGGCTCCAGAAGGTTCTGCAGGTGAATTGTAGATGAAGAAAGTCCACTTCAACAATTTTACATTTACTACGTTTTGTTTTTTCACTGACTGCCAACCTAGATGTGTATAATGTAAACTAGTGTCTATATTACTTTCTTTTTTCCTAGATGTCTTGTATTTTCTAATCATGACTTGTAGTTAGTTTTCTCTTTGAGGTTGACAACTGAAACATTTTCAAAATCTCTTTCTATGAGATCTTTCCATGTCCTTTTTTGCTTCCGGTTCTAAATTCCATCTAACTTTGCAATACCTTTATTGAGATAACATTCATACTACTGATTTATTTGCAGAAGAGTGTGAACTACTGATTTAAATGATAGCATCATTATGTGGCAGTATTTCTCTCACCTTTTTTTTACTCCCTCTTATGTTTTGTTTCCTTTTTCGACCTTATCTGGGCATTAAAGTTACTTGCCTGTCCAGGGCAATGTCTGTGTCCCTCTATTTAAATAAAACTGGCAATTCAGAACCCATAGTCTTTAGGGAATTATTTTTAAATCTGTCTACCCACAGATACTGGGCTGTCTTCCAAAGTTCCTTGATTGTTCTTTTATTTACTGCTTAAGAGGCTGTATAATAGGTTTAAAGTTTCTCACAAGAACTGGTCAATAAACGTCCTGAGCTGGTGGGAAGAACCTTACTCCAGAGAGAGGAAGAATGTTTTGTTCTCTGCAGGTTAAGAAGTTCTCTAATGGTGTTATGTATGAGCGTGGTAGTGCTGTACTCAGCTCCAGTTCAGTGCTGTACTCAGCTCCAGTTCAGTGTACTCTTCTCTCAGATGTTAAAATAAACATTGTTTTAAGTCAGCAATAGCTCATTTTTTAAAAGTTTGCTTGCAGTGGGGGAAAGGAAGAAGAAAAGACACCTGGATGTGCAGGTCTTCATACGGGTACGGATATCTAATTAAAAAAAAAAACAAAACAAAAATTTAATTTTTCTTTTCCAAGAGTATTTGGGAAACAAATTCCATCCAGCTGAAATCGCATTCCTGGAGGTAATTTCTATTCCCAGTGCTTAATATAGGAGTACACACCAGTTGCTTCTCATAAGGCAGGAATTTTGTCATTAACACTTTTTTTTTAAAGAACAAGCTTCTTTGTCATGTATGTATTTGCTAACTCAGGTCCTCTAAGGATTAACAACCCTCCTTAGTGCTAATGGCAAGACTTTTCCTGATACCAGTGCCATTTGGCAATGCCCTTCAAGTTGTTCAATGTTGTTGTACATTTCTTGAAGGCAGAGGAGAAGTAAATTGTCCAACTTTTCCAACAGTGTAGGATCAAACTGGGCTGATGAAGAATAGTGCTTAGTTTAGGGGCCAAATTCTCCTCTCAGTGAAATCAGTTTAAATTTTCCCTGAAAGCAGGTCAGTTATTTCAGATTTACATCAACATAGCGGAGCAGGTTTTGTCTGAAGATCTGAATTTAGCTGATGTGTTGTAATTTAATTAGTTATTGAAATTCTAAAAATAGTAACAGATGCTTTACCACTTCTGTAACCACTAGATTTTGAGACACAGGTTTCTTTGAGAACAAAATAATCTGAAACTTGGAAGCTAATTTCTTTTTTCTGGCAGAAAAAAAATCAGTGGCATTTTATCTTGGATCTTCTATTTGTGACTGGTGGGTCAGATTAATTTAAAGACTAGGACTGCCTGAGTTCTTATAACTTGGCCATCGGTTTTGGAGGACATCTGCAAATCATTGAATGAATCAGAAAAGTACAAATTCACAACAGTTCTACTCTCTTGAGTTGTGTTTGATATTTCCTGTTTTTAAGGTTTCCTTGGTATCTAACACATAGCCTGCTCAACATCAGCTGTTCCCAGTGACTCAGATCTGCAGACCTTTGATCAATTTATCTTGTCACGATTAACCAATTTCTATACTGGAAGAAGGATGTTACAGGTTTTTTTGAGTAAAAATATTATGCAAACATCCTCTCTAACTCTGTGCAGACCCCAGTCTTTGGTGTGTCCTGCATACAAACTGCAGGTCCTTTTCTCCCCATTAACCAAAATCCTATCAATGACATGAGGGATTTTGGAACCTAAGGTATTCTCAACCATGGATTGGAGTTGGAGCAGTGACTAAACTGGACTACATTTTTTCTCTTCTTTTTTTTGAATGCCTATTTTCTTTCAATTAATTTTATTTAAATATTTTGATTCATTCTCTGGAAAGAACAAGAAAGGGAAAAAGATAAAACCAAAACAGTTGTGCCATGGTGAATTCAACCTGTTACTGTTAACAAAGTAAGAGGACTTATTTCTTGTTCCTTAGTCTCTAAGTGAAGGGATTTCAACTCTTCAGACCGGCAAATGCTGTTGATGAACGTGGAGATCTCTGCACAACTCCAGTACTGATTCTGCTCAGAAGATTTTGAAACTTCAGGTTCCTGTGTATCATAAGCAAGGAACATGTCTATGAAACATCATATGCATGAGAAAGGTAGATTGCTACATGTGGATATATTTAAAAAAATCTAGCACATTTAGTCTATCTGTTAATCTGTTTTCTGTTATACCAGGTAAATTCCAATTCCAGCCTGAAATGTGGAACAGAAGAAGTAGCAGCATGTGTGTTAAACCCGATCCTCCTTGACACCTACATTACATTTTTTGAAATCCTTGATTCAGTTGGAATCATTCCATTCTCTTGTCTCCTGATTACCAGTACAGACCAGTGCATGCTTTCCTGGCTGTGTGCATCTATCCAATGTCTCTCTCTTTTCAGGCATGCCTACGGACTCTTTTATTTCATTCTTTTCATTGAGCATGCTTGGTACGTAATAATCAGATTATATTAAAAAAAAATTCTAATATTTCTTCAAAGCAACAATGCACTAGTGCCCACATCACTCCGAATACCAAATTTAAAAATAATTTCTATACAGTCCTATAATGAAACTTTTCACAGCCATTATGCATTTTTCAATTATTATTTTGACAATACTGCTCCCCAGAATGGGGCATTAGCCCAAAATGCAAAGGTTTTGAAAAGCTAAGAAAACACTGGATTATTCTGAAAGCCCAGAAGATGCTATTGAATGCCTGTGATGTGTTAGCTGCACCAAAGCTTTCAATTGCACAGGTCATATCAAGGACACTTGCCTGATCCAAAATGCATGCCACCATTATGGACTTAGCCTTTATTCCGTTGGGTGTTTCGTTCCCAGGCTCCTGGTGTGCAAGAGAAACAGAGGTTCCTTCCTCATCTCTATCCCAGTTTAGAGGTAGATGGTGAAGAGGTCACTGAGCAGCAATCTTCCTGCTTCCCAGTCATTATGACCTTCCCACACGGGTATGACACTAGAAATCCTCTTTGCTTAGAAGGCTATGAGCTCATCTGTTCACAGTAAAATGTTATTTATCCATCTAGAGATATTTTCAGAAAAAGTAGCCAGAATCAGATCTTACTAAATCTTATTTTTCATTGTAAAGGCTGGGGAAGTCTTCTTAGCTCATATACAGTCCCTTCGGTCTAGCAAACATTTTCTCAGTAGTTGCCAGATTTTCCTCCACATCCTTCTCTTTTCTCTAGCCTTTTTTATTTACTTCTTTTTTTATTTTATTAGAGTATTGTCTTAGGACTAAAACATGTGGATGGTATAAGCAGAAAGTGTTTTCCAAAAATAGTTTTTTCCTGCTGTTCTTAAGTACCATTGCATTTCTTGCTGAACAAATGATCTCTCAGCCATCCATGGCTTTGTCTCCTATTTTTTTCTCATAGCTTTTCTGATACAGCTCTCCATAGGCAAACAGGTGAACAATAAGGAATCCTTAGAATATTCACAATAAAGAAGCTGATAGATTTCCTTTTTTCCTCAGTTCTCCCCTCTTTCTTCTTCCTTTTATCTTCCTGTAGAGAAAAGAATTGGGCAGGGTTGGTTCTTTGGGGAATTCCTGGTTCTTTATCTCTGCTTAGGCATCTGGTGCTGTCTTCAAATGACTTTTTTTTTATGGGAAAATGTTTCCCCAGGTTTAACAGGAGCTTTTTCAGAGCTTCTGTCAGGTTTTATGAAGGCCTTACCACTTAGTGGGGTCCCGTTACTACCTCTAAGTTTATTATTCTTGCATGTTTTGTTGCAGGTTGCATGCAGTCAAAGAGGTAACACATGAGTAAACATTTTTGATAATACCTGGAAATGTTGAAAGGATTTTTTTTTTAAATTTCTAGTTTACCATTCCATTATTGGGATAACACACTTCTGTTTTTTATTGTTCTTTATTCATTAAACCAGCACTGCATTTGGACACTTCTTCAGAATTAGGCTTTTCATTTTCTTGTGATCGGTTGAAATGATCAATTGTATTGACATATGCCAAGACAAATCCCCCGTTCCTTTCAAAAGGCTGGCAGTAGAGATGTTGAAAAGTAGCTGAAGAAACCTTATGTTCAAAGTATTAAACCAGGAAACTGGGAAGACCCACACATGTTCTGAATGCCGAGCAGTCTGGCTAGAGTGCCCAGCAACCTTTTGGACTGTCATTTCTGGTCCCTGCCCAACAGCAGCATGTGCTGCACATCACTCTGTTCATGCTAATCTACTCCCAGGCTGATAATCCCAGCCACATGGGCACCCGCAGTTTTGGTGATGTGCACTGACTCTTTCATTGTGAATTGATCTCCAAATCCACCATTGCTCTAATTCTCATCTAATTAGCAGTAATCTGTCAGTTCTTGTTTGGCACATGGGGTCCTGTTTCCAGCCCATGAGAACTGACTCAGCAGAGCTGCTGTGCAGCTCTGATGTTTTTGCTTGCTTTACCCTTTTATTAATTTTTAAAAAAATATTTTTAGTTGCTTTTTGCATATTTATATTCTGAGAAAACATTTTCTGAGTCAACCACTTGAGTCTGAAGAGATGTGAGACATCTTTACCTGCTTCCTTCTGCTTGAAAAAGCACTTTATTGAAAAGAGGCCCATGTTTTGTGAAATCCTCTTCCCCCTTCAGGAATATTTCCCTGACTTCTCAGAGTAAGAGGTCTGTCAGTTTTTTCTTCAGCTTTATGAAGAAAGGACCACTATTCAGCTCTTTCAGTTATTGCAAAATATATATGCCTTTCCATAATAAAACCATCCCCCATGAAACACTGCTTACCTTGAGAGCAATATAGAGGTGGTATTGAACTTAATTGTGTTATTTTTTGGTAATATTTGTACTGTGATTAGGAATTTTAAAAGAAAGGATGGGGGATATCTTGGAAATCTGCTTATGATTGACTTGCTTTTTTCTGTCAATGGTCTTCTGATACTGTCAATTCATCATCCTTTCGTTTTTATAATTTTGTTGTTATGTCTGAATCAGGTAGCTTCTAGTACAAATTCCCAATGAAGCAACATTCCTGGTGGTTTACTTTTGTGAGTACTACACTTTATTGCATCCTTCATGGGGAGAAAAAAAGCAGCACAACACAAATTTCTCTTGGTAAGTAGATATCAAACATACTACTTTGCTTTTATCTGTGGTTTCTTAAGGCCTTTGGCACTAAAAATATAAATCAGACTTGCCCTGGTACTAAGACTTGCCAATAGCCAGAGACCAAAATGCTGTAAACCAGACTCTCATGAGAGCAGCACTGCCACAGAAACATAAGGCAGCCATGTGTATGAGTATTTCAGCCACATGTATTAGGCATCTATTTACTTTTTTCACACATTATGTTATTGAAAAAAAACAAGCTATCATCTAATTTTTGGCTATTTTTCTCAGTAATTTTCAAAGCATTGCAAAAGCACATGGGGAAGCAAGATCTCTAAGAACTGAATATCAAGGCTTTTGAATATCAATACAGGCCTTTTGTACTTCACTTTTCTGGGCCATATTAATTCACTTTAGATGTTGTTACAATATAATAGTGTTCAGGATTTTTTCTAAAATTAGTTCTGGAAGGAATATTTGATGTGAAATTGCTTTGATTTGGATAAGGAAAGTGGCTGCAAATCAGCACACTTTGGACCATGTTCTGCAAGGTCTGTAAAAAAATCTGTCAAAGCTGGGTATAAGTATAATTTTGCATTGTCTGGAAGTCTGGAAGCATTTATGAGTAGATTCTATGGATGCATTTGACTCTGAATGTTTGAGAAGGGAGTGGACAAGTGAAAAAAATGTCAAGCCTCAAACTATATGTTATCAATTTAAAATTTAGGCTGCTCTCAGAAATGGTGGCCAAAGATTGTTTGGCTTCTTTTCTCTGTGGAAATACTGCCTTGGGTTTTTGTGATCTAATCAACAAATACAAACAAATAAGTGCTTTTTTTCTTTTCTTTTTTTTTTTTTTCCCGGTGTGTGTGGTAGGGACTACAATATTTCTAAGAGTTGTTCAAATAAGTGTGTAGGATCTATCTATGATGTAGCCGTAAGTCATACTACAGTGGAAGATTCAAGACAGCATTTTTTGCTTTCTTCTCTACTATATCTACCACTGAAGCTCAAAAACAGGGAAGAAGGGAGGGAGGGAGGGGAGGAGGGAAGGAAGGAAACAATTGGCCTGGCCTAAACACAAATGAGCTAGAGCAGATAAACTGAATCTGTTCCCTCATTCGTGGGCTTTCAGCATGAGGCATCACTGTTGAGGGTGGGTGAGAACAAGGAAGCCTTGGGGATAAGATGATATTCCAGTCAGAGACTTTGGAGATACATATAAATGTTTAGATTTTTTTTTCCAGGATAATCTTTGGGCCCTTTGGGCTTGTGTCTTATTCATACACATAGATGAGCCTAAGTGAAGCTGTTCTTCTGCAAAAAGCTCAACATGTCTTTAAGGCCAAATACTTTTTGCACTGTGAAGAAGTGGGACATGGAAGCAACACATCCTGGGATTCAGGACAGAGGAAACTGTGGACAGAGTTTAAAAAAAATGACTTACGTAAAATTTGCCTTCCCTCCTGCTTCTCCTCCCTGGGTCTTCTCAAAGGAGCATATGACTTCTGTGAATGGACAGGTCACGCACTGAGTAATGTTTTGGCTCAGCAATTACAATAGAGGTAATGGATGCTGGCAGGGGAGCACGCTGGGCGATCTGTCCCATCTGTTAAGATCTGCTATGGACTCTGCTGGAGATAGCTCAGTGTATTATCTTTCTATGAATCATCATTGCTCCTCTTAACAGTGTGCAGAATTCAGCTCAGCATAGCTGATAATGCTTTGAGTACACCTTAGGTAAGAAAGCTATTTTCTACAGTTCCTGCTCTGTACTGCTGTCTTATGAGTCTTGTTTTTTAAATTCACTTTTACATTATTCTTCTCATCTGAGAGCTGCTGCTGTGTTAACCTTCTAGAAGAAACTCAGAGCAGCAGAGCACATTTGTAGCAGTTTAAGGAAACGACCTGCAATGTAATATTTTATTTCTTTTTTTTTATAGTTTTACTTGTTTCTGAGCAAATAGAGTCATTTTGAGAGACTTTTCCCAAGTTTGAACATACCAGGGGTGAATTTGGCCTGAAGACAGGATGTAAAATAATGGACAGAATGTGAATTATTTCCTTGGAGCTTAATAAAATCTGAATGACCAGTGGAGTTTCTCCAAGCACACTTTTTAAATATAAAAAGTGAGTTCTTGCTCTCTTTAATCAGATTATTGGCTAAGGTTCAGGAATCATTTGGCAAAATTATGTAGCATATTCAAGCTAGGTTTACATAATAGTTCATAATGGAGGAAAACCTTGCATCGTGCTCAACTTTCAAAATCACAACCAACCTTCAAAATTCCAAACTGAAATATAAAGAACCACATAAATGGATATAGCAATGCCCAGAGAAATACCTTTATTCCCAAATAGCTCAGCTGTAGTAGGCAGAATTTATTGTTTTAAATAATAGGTTTGAACATTCATAAGATCAGGATTTTAATAAATAACATTCATCCTGTTTTGCCTTTGTATAATTTAGTTCATTTTCGAATAAAGTTAGGGTTTAGATAGGTATATTTATATATATATATATATATATTTTTACCATGTTATTATGTTATGAAATTGTAAATGATATCTCTTACTTATTGGAATACTTGCTCTTATTCACTGTTGGGTAGAAATGCCTTTGGATAGAAAGAGAAAATCAAGTAACAGTGCAGAAGATCAGCTTTCTGGAAAAAATCTCTGATCTGCCAAAGAAAGTGAAAGTATATGGAATATGCTGGATGCATAGAAAAAATGTGATTCATTTAAAGTTGATTTCTTTTGAAGAAATTTCACCAATGAATGATTGAATTAATATTTCTGGTCATTCAGTCCTTCAGAACATTAGAACTACCATGTCCAAGCCCCTCAGACTTTTTATTCATAGCTTGGAAACAAAAAACAAATTTCCCTACTATTCAAGTCCAAACAAATTTCGCAGTTTGAATGAACTGATTATTGACTTGGCAAAGCTGAATAAACAAAATGAGGAGGATGTTATCTCTGGAGTTGTAAAAGAGCCTGTATTGGTCATGAGTTTATCCCTTAACATGTTGTGTTTCCATGGGGTAAGAAAAAGACTCCTCCAACTCAGTACTTGGTATCTGGTACCTTTCAGCAAATATATATTTCTCTATTGTGATTATTTTAAAATAATTTTAAAAATCTGAATTTAAAATGGCTAAGTAGGTGGCAATAATTTCAAATTAAGCAGCCACAATTTTAAAAGGAGAGCACTAAATAAAAAAACAGTCTTATATGGCAGAAGCATGTTTGCTGTTTGCTCAAAAACTTTTGTTGACCTTGATAATAAACAGGTACCACTCTCACTGAAACTTCCAAAGGAGGATGCTCCCTGATTCAGGATACACTTGTCCACAAGGGTACATCCTGAATCTAGAAATGGACGGGCAGAGTGGCCTGCAGTATTTGTGTATTAAAGAGAATTACCATCTTGTGCATTAGGTGTCACTGCTGCCTAGTCACTTGGGATGAAACCTCCTGCGTGACGAGCTAAGGCACCACGTGGTGGGACAGCCTGAGAGACACTGTGGGTGAGCTGTGGATAGACCCTGTCCCTTTCCTTCTCTTCCCAAAGCTCTTCTGTGCAGCTCTTCCTCAGCTGGGGTTTACATATGTTGGACCAGTCATTTCCTTCAGTAAACAGCCCCGGGCTAAGAGCATCTAAAGTGTGATGCTCAGTAAAGCTTTTGGAGAGACAGAACCTCATCGCCATGGCCTGTGAGGTCTGGGCAGAGCTGCACCACTCACCTGCAGCTTTACACAGGAGGGAAAACTTCCTGACAAGTCAATGTAGAGGAAGATTCCATTTGGCAGGCAAATAAAACAAATAACTGGCCAGAAGAACACTCAGTTACAAAGGAAAATGGACATTTTAAGGCCATTGGGTTGAACTGCTGAAAGAAACGGCTACATGAAGGATAGTAGAATACTAGAGGGGAAAATGTCTGTGTATGGGGTAAAACAGGAAGATTTTCTGGGTTTGTTCATGGAGTATTAAAGTCCTCTTAGGTGTTTTCTTTGCAGTGTGTGGTAGTCTCACAACCCATGGGTTTGAAGCTGTTTGAAGTCATACTCTCTTGTTTGAGAGTAGAAGTCAGAATTCAGGTTGCACTTCAGGTATAATTTTTGCATGATAATATAGATAAAAGCTACTCTGCTTAGTGCCAAAAGCATGTCATTACCTCCCCACAGTTCCTCCACAGTTTCCTGACCCTGTTGTGTTTCCTTAATTACAGGTATATCCGTTGGGACATGGAGTCTGCAATCTTCAGCATTTCTACGCAGCTCTTTAGTGGAGAAGACTTTGAGAAATATTCCTCCCAGCATGCTGCTGATTAACCAGTGGACCTTGCCTGGGTTCAGGTGGGAAAATGAGGGAGACTGGCCTAAAATATCTGCTAGGATATCTTTAAGAAGTTAATGGTAGAGGTGGTATAGGTTTCAGTTCAGTGCAAACTACATAAAAAATGACCTATGGAATTTGTGTATGTGTGTATGTGTTTAAAACCAAAAGATTTTTAAAATTTATTTCTTTACTCCAGCTATGTCAAAGGATATGGAACATTTTTTTCCCATGAATGTATGGTTAAACCATACAAAATAACAAGATTAGTACCTTCCTTACTCTTCCAATACTAAAAATGAAATATCCTAAAGGAAAAAGAGATTTGTCCAGGTTTTAGATAAGATCTGAACCCTTTCCCATAAAATGAGTAAGCAAATATCTCTCAGAAAGGTTAAAGTCACCAAAGAGCTGTGGGGTTTTACCCCTGAAACATGTTTTGTATCCATATAAACCCGGCCCATCGGTGTGAGGTCCTACAATAGTGGTGCAGCTTGATTTCAGTCGGACCAGCTGATGTGGCAGCAGCAATGTGCTATTTTGACACTTTGGAAGTGTTGTCATTGCCTGGCTGTGCTTGGGTTTGGGACTCAAATGTTCCAGGTCGGAAAACAATCAACCTGAGGGCAGCCCTAAGACATCTGAGAGGACCACCTTGAAGAGAGCAACAAAGCTGGGGAGAGGGCTGGAAGGTGTGTCCTCTGAGGGGCGACCTCACTGCTCTTTACAGCTCCAAGGGCAGGGACGTGCTGATCCCTTCTCCCTGGGGTCCAGTGATAGGACACGTGGGAATGGCTCAAAGCTGCACCAGAGGAGGCTCAGACTGGGTATAAGGAAACATTTCTTTACCAAGAGAGTCATCAAACACTGGAACAGGCTTCCTAGAGAATTGGTCTATGCCCCACGCCTGTCAGTGATGAGCAGGCATCTGCACAAAGCCCTTAATAACCTGCTTTATCTTTTGGTCAGCCCTGAAGTGGTCAGGAAGTTGGACTGAATGATGACTGCAGGTCCCTTCTAACTGAACTACTCTATTCTGTAGCTAATCTTCACATTTCATCTAATTTAAGAGGAGAGGAATTGTGGCCTAGAAGCGCCTCTTTACTCCCAGTGAAAGTTAGCACCCTTTAAACGCAGATGTAGATACGTATCAGAGTTGATCAGAGGAATCCCATACTTGGTAATTTGAATCACCCATTTTAACAATGATATAAACAGTAAGCTTCTATTTTTAAAATAGTGATGCTTAAACTTGTTCTGCCCCCGCCTTTTTTTTGTTTTTCCTATAAAAGGCTCATTTTCATTGGTTAGAAAAGCAGTTAAAACAAATAAACACTTCAAGCTCAATTTGATACTTGGTTGTGATTTTGTTTTATTTTCCCCCCAAAAAGGACATAATACATCTAGAAATAATTATGTAGCAATTAAATAGTTTAATCTTTATCCAGATCCACAATATTTATTTATATTTCCTCATATTAAGAAATGGCAAATAAAGCATTTATTTACTGAATTGTAGTTTTAACTTTGGATTTTATCAAGCTGCATTTAGATGGAAACTGTTAACAGTCAAAAGCTAACATTATTAATTTTAGTAATTTACTTGTCAGAAAGTATGCAGTAAAGAAGAAAGCTTATGAAATTATCGTCTTGAATGGAAAATTAATAAAGCTAATGAGTCTATGAAAGAAACCATAATGGTACCACAGACTGGGTCTGTGCACCAGAGGCATGGTATCTAAGAGTCATGTAAAGTAAACTTTGTCCTCAGAAGGGTTTCTGAAAATGTCCAGCCAGCTCATTGCTCAGCTGCTTGTAGAGTAATCATTGAGGGACAAAGTCAGTGTGAATTGCATCCTCTGAAACCTTTGTGTGTTCTCATGCCTTTGGGAAGCGGGTACCTTTTCTCCAAGATCCTGATTCTCCGACCTCTGTGAAGGATATACTCTGTTTAGTGATTTAAATGAGGTTATAAATTTTCTTGCTTTTTTCCCCCAACACATTTCTTAGCAGTAGAAATGAAGAAAAGATTCTTCCCACTCCTGTGAGCTAACTTAAATGCTCAGGGGAAATTCAGGCAAACTTTTTTTAATGTACAACAGAGTCTGAATGTGCTTTCAGTCAGGAGAAATGTAAATATCAGAAGTTGCTTAATTGAAAAGACTGAAAATAATGTAAATATTTAATGTAGTGCATGACTTTGCAATGTATTTATAAGGTGAGCTGACCTCAAAAGTTTTCTTAACTACATATAAGAGTAGCACCTTTTATCTCATTGGAGTTTAAGGAGAGCTCATTGATTCAGAATATTTTTAAAGTGTACATAAACAGTTTTCAGGTATTAAATCTTGGCCTGAATGTAGGGTGTTATAAAATCAAATGTAACTTTAAGCAGGCCTATTTTTTTATAATAAAAATATGTTTGAATAGGAAAAAATATTAGCTGCTATAAAGTAGCAAATGTTATCCGCCCTGCTAGAATTGTTTAAAAATGCATCAGTTTTATAGGTTATTTTGGCTCATGTAAATTAAAATTTATCAGGCAAGCTGAGGCAGGTGATGGCTGTGTATGGCCTATGTCTTTCTGTCCAAGGGACTAAAGGTCTGGTAGTTAGACAGTGAGTTTGGAGTGGGTATTTCAAGCTTGGATTCTGATCAAGCTGAAGGCCTTAGACAGAGAGACTATTTATTGCCTTGGCCAGGAAAATAAGAAGGCATTGTGGAGGCTGACTGACTAGCCATGAAAAGAATTCCCTTGACTCCAGGGAGATCCAAAGCCCACCTTCTCAGCAGGGAGTGGTTGACCAGGATGAAAACCAAGCCATGTCTTCATTTGATGAATGAAGATATGCCCTGTGAGAGTCCTGGTGGCTTGTGGAAACAGGTAGGTGCAGAGCCTACCTGCATGCCATTTCTGTGACTGTGACTCATCTCTTCTGCCTGTTTCCTCTGCCTCATCACCTTCTCCTTCAGCTGCCAGGAGCGTCCTGTGCAGTGGGTGATGCAGCAGCAGCAGCCAGGGTCTTGCCCAGGTCTTTCTGAAGCAGGGAGAAGAGGCATGAAAAGCAAGAAAGATGTGTGGGTCATGGAAAAGTCTACCAGCAGCTCATACGTCCCTCACACAGCAAAACCAGCACTGGTAACACCTAACACAGCTCAGTCACACTTGTCCTTGTGAAGTTTTAATCACCTTTTACACTGCTCATGCAACAGCGGGTAAGTAAATAACCAAAAGGAAGCAACTTAAGCCGAGAAGTTGAACAACCTCCCATGTCTCCTCTGAGCTGCAGTATCAGTTGGGCCTCTGCCCTGGGGGCCGTATTTCCCTGGGAAAAGCCAAGAAGATTGTTATGTCTGGACAAAATAGTGCTTTTCTTTGCTGACATTTCTCTTTAAGGAAAAGCTGTTTCGAAGAAAAGTTAAGCTCAGAATATTAAGGCTGCCTCAAATGGATGTGTCACTTTTATTGGAATTCTAATTAAACATAGACTCATAAAAAAGAATACCTTCCCAATTTAAATATGGCTAGCTCTCATGTCTGTATGATTCCAAAACTTATGATGACAGATTAATGACTAGACTGAAAGTCTGTCATAACCTGGTAGGATAAAGCTAATCCAAATCGACTATATGCCATGATTTTATGACACAAAGTTATTGAAAACTACAAGAATAATTAAGTGGAAATATAATGGAGGAAGCGTTTTTCTGAGCTCTGGCACTGTGGACAGAGCCTGTCACATGATATGGTTGGTTAGAATAGCGGGTCTGGAGTAGTAATACATTTTTATGCCACTTTTTAAAGAAATTGTGGCTCAAGTAGTCCATCACTAAAATTCAGTCTGAAAAAAATCGTGACAGCTTTGGCAGTTATAAAACAGAGGTGCTTTGTTTAACTGGGTGACACTAATTATAGGTAAGAGCTCTATAAACACACTCCTTTGTACTCTGGAAGCTGGACAACATACAGTAAAACTCTGGCATAACAAAAATGTCATCTATAAATAAACAGAAAATAACTGCATTTAATTGAACACCGATAAGGAAATAAGTTAGGGGAACTTAAGCTTAATTTTGAGGCTTTGTTTTTTGTTTCAACAATGCTATTGAAAAGGTCTTTGGAATACCTCTATGTGGGTCTTGTGTTGGCGTCACTTACATGCAGGCTGAGCTGTGCACTGATCCAAGCTAGTCAGTTTCATAAAGTTGCTATTTTGGTCTGAATCTCTGTGTCTGCTTAAGACTGGTCACAGGGGCAGTGCAGGTGCTTGGTCTAATGACGACCAATATCAGAGATAGCAGAGTCCTATCAGCATTGCATTCTGTCTGAGCCAATGCGTCCTAACAAGAGGCTGAACTCAGCTTACATTTGGTTTCAAGAGAGAGCTAGGATCCTTGCACAAGTCCTGTACCCCTCCATGCAGACATACCAATTTCATTAATGCTACATGGATTTGCCTGCCCTGTGCTTTTCTATTGAACAGAGGAGATGTATGCTAAGAGATATCACTTTCTTGGTTGAACTGAGAGTGGCTGAGTATAAGTGTCTGTTGATAGAGACAGATCAGACTGTTAGGAACAGATTAATTAATGGCAAGTATTATATAAACTGCAGGTGAGATTCATCTCCACCATCCCGTATGTCTGAAACCTACATGGAGCTTATCTATGCTATTTCTCCAGAGTTCTCTGTCGTTGGTGGAGGGAGTAGTGCTACTCCAGAGGATGAGTTACCATGAGTAGTAGATGCTTATGCTGTGTTACGTTGCTATTGTAGAATAGTTTTTTTAGTTACTTGAAAATCCCTGAAGTACTGTGGGTATGACAGGCTTTGTCAATGCCTTACACATCATTTACGACATCTGGCCTTAATATATTTCAGACACTTTAGTGCAAACAGTATTTTAAGTATTGCCATATTGAGTATTAATGTAGAACAAACTAAAACGTAGAGGTGTTCTGGTTTGTAATTAGAAATATATGTTCTGTACAGGTGAAGTATATTTGGGATGGGTGAGAGAAATGCATGCAGCAGAGGTCAGGGTGGTGTGTGGCTCCTTTGTCAGGTGCTGAGGCACTACAGTGCTCAGCACAGCACAAGCCCCTGTAGAGCAGGCTGAACTGTGCCTGGGAGGCCAATGTTTCATCACCTGAACGCAGAGTGAGGGAACAGGTATGCTGTTTCTGTTCATCCTTGAAAGCCTGAGTTTAAACAATTTCTTACCATTTCTGCAGAAGGGCTAACTCCAAGTCACTTCGAAACACTTTCCTCCCTTAGATCCACCTCTCATTTCATTGTGTTTTGGAAATCCATCTGCAGATCTCTGTGGTGGTGAAGGTGAAGAAGCAGGTAGTGAGCTCCTTGGATGCAACGGGTCTTAGGGGTGTGAAGAAAGGTGGCTGTGGGCTCTGCTTACGGGACTTTTCCAGTCTGCCTCAGGGCCCAGTTTATCGAGGGTGGTTTCCATGTGTCCTTTTATTCCAAATCCCATCCTAAAAGCCCAGCTATATTTTAACAATCTGTGAAAACTTATTGTAACTGTTCTTTTGTAAACAGCGCGAACAGCGAACAGCGATCATCATCGGATAATGATGTGGATATTTTCACAAGTCGTATCGGCCATCAGTCACAAACTCAGTAACAGCACAGATGTGTGGCTGACACCGCTGTGGACAGCGCTAGGAACCTGCTTTCCTTCAGCTTCTGGTGCCTGCCTCCCCGCGGCGCCCGCTCGGGCTGCTGTCCCTGGCGCTGCCCGGGGAGCCGCGGCCGGTCCGCGCCGGGAGCGGCGGAGCGGGAGCGGCAGCAGAGGGAGCTCTGCGATGGGGAATGGCCCGGGCGGCCCGGCTTTTCTCCCGGCCCTGGAGAAACCGAGCGAGCCGAGCCCTGCGGAGAGCCCACCCACCCCTGCCGAGCAGCCACGGGCAGCGTTGGCGTCCTTTACTTACCGAGGAACAATATTGCCCAGGATCCTAGCCATCCCCAAACTGGGATAGCGACGTGACTTTAGTTCTTCCTCGGAGTCTGACTCTGCAGCACACGCCACAGAAAGGCTGCACAGCGATGGCATTTGTGTAGAAGCATTGACTGTGGGACATCAGTGCCAGAGCAGATGGGCCGCAGGCAGCGTGGGCAAGGAAAACCAACGGGGTGTGCACGGCAGCTGACACACCTCGCACGTTCTGAGCACAACACGCAAGGTGAAAGGCCGAGGGGCAGTAATTACAATTGCAGGAATACAGCTGGGAGCCTGAGTGCTTTCCTGGGGTGAGAAAATATGCTTGTGTTGTTGGGGATGAGGGGAGAACATAGAAAAAGATGCAAAATAAATTAGTTAAAAGCCCCAAGTGTATTCCGAATGGGTTTTCATGCCTTTGTAATTGCTGTACTTAAATTACCAGGTATATCTCTCATTTCAGCAGACATTTCTCCTAAGTTTTCAAATAATATTTAATTGATATTTAGTTTCTTTTAAACTACTTGCTGCAGAGCAATAACAAAAATTTAGGATAACTTCTTTTCAAAACACAACCAAACTAGGTAACTTACTCTTGGAAAAGCTGAAATAACTGAAATACAGGGAGCTAAGCAGCTTGCAAAAAGTGTGCTAGTTAGAGCTTCGTAACATGGACATAAACATGAAGTTTTATGTGCCTTTCTTATATTACCAAGTAGTATATTTTAAAATTCTACTTTGCCCTGGAGTTGTGAAAAACATTAAATATGTTGCCAATTGGAAATATGACTGTTTACTTCAACTGTCACCTGTAAATTAAAAATTAAATAGCAAATCAAACTGAAAAGAGAAATTCATTAAATTGAAATAAGCCCAAGTGAATAACTGCAATATCTCACTCAAATGAAAAAGCATAGGGCAAGAGCTTGTTTGCTGGAGACTTTTTGTCCTCCCTGTGTAGTTTTTGTCCGACATTTTTAAATGGTATAAATACTTACAAGTTCTGGGTATTTTCAATTACTATTGTTAGACAGAAAACCAGCTCCAGTTTCTTCAAACCTTATTTCATTGAATGTGTCTGAGTCATAGGAAAAGTCATTCCATCATGTCTAGAAACTGTTTTTACTCAGAGCACTTGTCAGGAAAGAAAATAAACAAGTATTAGTTCCTGCCACCATTCATTTCAGAACAGTTACAACCAATATAATTAGGTCTCAGATTTTTTTTTTTTAAAGGTCTGAATGAAAAGATATAAGATTATATATGTCAGTTGCTGAGCATTTGGCATGAACAGCTTTTCCAACACTTGCTCTGGTTATTATAAGGTTTGAGTTGTAAATGACTGCATTCAGCAGCAAACCTGTCAGGTTGGAGAGCTTTTCATTAAATGTTTGATCTAGAAATTTTTAATCAGTGCACAAATAAAACAAATTATTAAAGCACTACATCAGCTGCAGTACGTGTAATTGGGATGAACGGGGTGATGTAACTGGTGGGGAACAGCACAAGCATTCTTGACACAAGGCCTGGAGCTACAGAACTTGTTACCACTGGAGATGAAACAGAGCCTGAGTCTTAACCTGTATCTTGAAAACGGTAAGATGCACCTATTAAAGACATTCCCAAATAACCTGGTGATAAATCATGTACCTTGCAGAGCTTTGTTGGAGAAGCTGGGGAGGGATCACCTTCTAGAATACCTCGTGTTTGTGGAATAATGGTGGGATGGAGTGTGTACTGAAAGCACATCAGATTTTATTAATAAAAGGAAAAATAAGCATTTTATATTCTTAGGCTTTTTACTGCTGTTCTCTGTCTTAAGTGAAGGAACTTTAGGAAGCTATCTAATGAAAACTATTTTGTGATTTCAGTACATTAATTAGGGGTAGTAGCTGTAACTGTGCTGAAATCAATGGACCTACTATGACTTTGGCAGTTGAGATGCTGATACAAGTTATATTAACATTTTAACTTAAAAACAGGAGGTTTTTTAGCTAATCTGGTTAGTGAAATTTCTGAAAATATCAGCAAAAAGGTGTTGCAAGTACATTAACAATGAAAAGGGTAGCTAATTTAGATTAAAAGCCAACACTACAGAACAATCAGATACAATTTTTAGCGTGGTTTTGTTTAAAATTTATAGCTAGACTAAGATACAAAATTTCTAATTTTTAAGTTTTGTTTCTTGTCTTCAAAGAGTTTAAGTTAGGAAAGAATACAAAGGCAGGGAGTTACATTTTGCTCAGAAGTCTGCAATAAAGCTAATGTTTCACGGCTGAGAAATCTGCCTTTTGTTACTCTATCAGAGACTGTTGCTGCAGGTTTGTGTGCTCGAAGGCAGCAGCTGGGGTGGCTCAGTGAATATTCCTATAGTCAGACTCAGGGGTGAAGTCTTATCCCCATCCAAATCACCAGAATTTTTACTGCTCTTTTCAGAGGAGCCAGAACTTTGCTTTAAAACATCAAATTTGGCAGCAGCAAGGGATCCCAACAATCTGTGCTTCACAGGGGTTACTCTTGGCCTTGTGCTGGGATGCCCATGCAAACTTCTGAGTGTTTTCATCTTCAACCTCAGATATGGCAGAGGTAGAAAAACTTGAGCTCTGCTTCTGATCCAGAGCCTCACAAGTCTGAAACAACAGGAAGAGAAATAAGTCTTGAAATCACAGGATGCATCATGGTTAAAAACAGCCCTTGTGACAAAAACTCAGTGCAGCAACCACCGCAGACACACACATTGACTAATGCTCACCACATGGGAAGGCACCAAAGATAAATGAAAGCAATTTTTGCTCAAAAATCTTTCAACTCCCACATTTTAATTCTGCACGGCTGCCAGTCTTTGGTGGTGTCTCCCTGCAGGATGAGGGACCTGGAGGTGTTGGAACACCAGCCATGAGGGCAGAAATGGTGCCGAGGGGCTGGTTTTGGGTGTCTTCGGAAAAATATGTCTTTAGTGCTTTGTAGGATAAGGGGATTAAAAGGTTTTATTAATTGGTTTGACGAAAGCTGGTTTGGCCATGGTTCTCTAGGCCACAGGCAGCTCCATGTATACCTGTGCAGCCTCAGCTGGCTCTGCAGCTCCCAGCTCTGACAGAGGTGTTGTGTCTCCCTCCCATTGTGTCCTTCTGGACCACTGTAGGGACAGAAATGTGACTAATGTAATTTCCCATCATCTTTAGTCTTCAGTTTCGCTGTACCTTTAAAGTAAAGTGTTTCTTTCATTCCTTTTTCCTTGTAATTTTTTTTTTTTTTAATTTATGCCTTGCCTTTTGAACAGCAATTTATATCCTGTGTGTCTTATCTCAGGTAAGATAAAAATAGTGGCTTCACTCCATCAGTGTAATCAGTTGTGTTAATATCTCTGATTGTAGGCTTGGCTCAGAGTTTGCATTACCCCATAGAGGCTGTGTCTGTGCAGGTACAGTCCATAGATACCTTTAAAAACTACCACATGTTTAAAAACAAAAAAGTCTGAAGGATGAGATAGTAGTTTTTAAGCGATATTTTAGAGCAAAAAAATTCAATGTTTTTCTTTGTATTACAAGTCTTTAAAACTTACCACTTGAAATTGAACAACTTAGTGTATTTTGTGTCATTTCTGTATAACCTCCTAAACATGCTCTGACAGAGTATAAGCCAGTACTTTTATACAGTGAAAGAAGTTCCCAGTTACAGAGTGAAAATCGTCATGTGCTCCTCTATACGGTAAACAAGAATATAATTAGATGCTAGAATTTGCTGCCTTTAAAGAAGGTTGACTTTGGTATGGCCAAGTATCTAATAATATCCCCGTAAGCTCTGACCAGTTTATTTCTTCTCTGATGCCCTGAAGACCTCCCCACATACTACACCTCATGCTTTGCCTGGCTATTTTCTGCTCCACTTGCAAGACCAACGCTTCCAAAAGAAATTAAACTCCTTAGGAAGTGCTTAGGTCTCTGTTTCAAAGTTACTCTTTCTTTTCTAGAAACACTCAGCACCACCAGAGTTCTAGACAAACTTTCTCTCTGTTATTTCATTCCTGAGGCATGGACAGCCTCGGCATTTTTCTGTGCATGTATTTTAGTAACTCACAACATTTCTTCACTGTCTCTGATCATCGTACCTGCTGTTCCCTATATGTCCTCCCCTGTGGGGAAAAACTGGGATGCAAACACCGAGTCAGCAATTCATAGTGAAACTTGCATGAGAATCACCACGTCTAGTATTTCAGCAAAAGTTTTTTTTTCCCTTGCACTTCCAGCAGGTTTTTTGCCATCTCTTAGGGCTTTCCACAAACAAATTGATGTCTCCATCAGTTGTAATTGCATTCTTTTATTCTACTCTCCTGCACACAAGTAAGTCATTACATTTCTTTTTTTTCCTTGGTATTTTTGTTAAAGAGAACCAGCTCTATCGCTCTCCGGCCATTTGATTTCCATTCTAGCCCCGTGATCTTTACAGCACTGTTTATTCCATGCTACCTTGTGCTGAGCGTCATCGGATCTTCTGGCAAGGGTTGTGTCGTTTTTCTTTCCTGACATGAGCTATTTATCTTTGCTACTGAAACAATACTTGAGATCCTTTAGGAGCACAGCTTCAGAAAAACAAGTTCTCCCTTCTTCACGATGCACCTTTATTCCCTAAAGGTAAGGGAATAAAGTAAACCTTGCTATAGCTGAAGGATTTTTAGTGGTGCTGTTTGCTTAAAGGAGCTAGGTAATCCATCCTGGATATATAAGTACATTTCTCTTTTCTAGCAGCAGAGACTCTGAAAAGTTGTTTTATTTCCCATTCTGATTTCTTTCAAGCTCGGATATGTCCACTCCAGCTATACAAGTGATGACAATGGGTACTTTCTGCCTGGTTTGTATGGGGGTTATTAAGGTAAAATTGAAGTTAAGTGGGACTTTTTGAGCCAGAAGGATGATATTTTTTGATTTTTTGAGCTAGAAGGATCATATAGACCCCCCCACCCATCCATGCTTCCTTGTAATTTATTGACAGGGCCTTTTATGCTGACAAATATTCCATGGATTTACTTTTATTCTTATTCTTACAAATGAAATATATAACTTTCAACAGAAGGAGTTAATTTACTGTCTCATTCGGCATCAGGTAAGACTGAATTTCAATTTCTTGTTTATTTACATAACCTGTTAATTTGGTGGCTAGCACTGCTATTAGCTAAAGTTCAGCTATGTCTGAATAAGTGTCTTATTTATGCCTTTGTGTAACATGTGAGAAAAACCCCTCCTTGAAAATTCCACCGCATTTCACGTACCTTGTATTTTAGAAGACTTTTAAATTTGTTTCTCTTGAGTATTGCACTGCAAATGTAACTGTCACGTACCGTGTGTTGCTTGATCTGCGAGAGGAGGGAAAGGAGAAGGGGAAATCAGGTTCAAAATGTGTACCGTGTCTTTTGTCCTACTTCTCAAATTTCTGTTGCTTTCATATGTCATTTCTTCTTTTTCACACTACTGTGCTGAAGATGGAGACAAACTTAATGCATTTTAAAATAAAATAAATGACCTGCAAATCTTTTTCTGTCTTATTTTCTCTCATTGTCTTCTAAGATTAATGACTGACTCAATTTCAAAAGTGAAGATATTTGAATGCTTCTCCCTTTTAACCAAAGAAGAAAACATGCAAAAGAAACTTGCACAATTAAAAAGTGAATCATTCAGAAAGAGATTAAGTTAAAATTGATGTAGTTTTTATTACCAAGTATCTAACGTGCTTCAAAAATCCAGCCTGGAGCTCACCTACATACAAATAAAAGTTATGTAAATGTTTTCTCTAGGAGTGACTAGGAGAGGCATTACTGCCTGAGTCTCAAGCCTCCAAAATATTTGCAAATTACTTGAAATATTTTGCTGGAATTTTTTTCCAATGTAGTCATACAATGGACCCTGTTACACTTTAATAATTGATTACAGACATGGGATGAAATGTTGGCCCCACTGAATCCATGGGAGTTTTCCTATTAACTTCAGTGAAGCCAGGATTTTACCCATGGAGTTTTATCAGCAAAACACAAACAAGCCTGATTCTGTACTTCAGCTAAAATAAAATCCAGGACATATCCTGTGTAACAAGAATGAAAGCAAAGATGTACCCTTTCTAAAAAAGGTTTTGTGCATCTATACAGTTTTGACTAAATGAATATTTTTGCACCTGTTGGGGGAAAAGCAATAAAAAGTAAACCTGCTGTTGTTGTTTTGGAATGTGTAGCTAATTTTCTAATACATACCCCAGTAGTTCATCCTAAATTAAAAAATTGCAAGTTTAATTTTTTTTCATACACTAGTAATATAATCTCTAAGTCACATGCGAAAGTACCATGTAATTTATATACTCATGATGTCAGCAGTATATTATGTAAGTTCTTAGTGGCAGATGAGCTTCAGTAGTGCAGACTGATTTTTGTTTTACTTAATGTGACTTTTAGCAGTTTTCCTCTTGAAAAAAAGGTTTTTTAGTCCTTGGATCAACACGGCTTTTTATTTCTTCCTCATAGGGCTGTCATTTACACGTCTCTAAACCAAATCATGCTAAAAAACCATTACTGGCTTTCCTGACTGATGCTTGTGTGAAATGCTGGCAGTGCTGCATGGCAGCAAACACTTTACTTCTCCTGCTGCAACATCATAATTACAAATTCTGCAATTACATGGGAGCTGCTGGGATTATCCCTCATCATCTCCTTCTCAGCTTTTCAGCTAGAAAATGAGGCAGAAGTTTGAATCTCCCTGCACAAAGCCTATCTAAGCAGACTATGCAGAGGACTGAAAGAGGGGTTGTGAATCCACATACTACGCGAATCTCCATCACAACCCCTCTTCAGCCCTCACCCGTGGGCTAGAAAATGAGTCCCTGGCAGTCCACGCTGCTTTCATAGAGTACCTGCACATTCTCATGCAAAATATTTTCTCTCATTCTGTTTCAAGCAGCAAAACCCATGAAGTGAGTAATGTGAAGGTGTGAATGAGACATCTTTATAGCACATTTAAAGGAGGAGGAACACCCTTTGTATCTCCGACATTCATGACATCCCCAGGAAGAGAACCAGTAGAAGACAGTCTGTTAAAAAAAAAAATTACACTTAAAATGTCTGTAAGATCTTTTTGCCACACCATGATTTTTATCTGTAAATACAGCTGTAATGTTATTTGAGTCCGTTAATAATCAGAGCTGTGACCAAATGAGACAGATTAGAATTTGTATTTTTTCCCTCTTGTTTAAATATGGTTTCTAAATAAGGTGCTCAGAAACAAAGATGTCATACCTTTCAACTCTTTTTTTTTTTACCTCCTTCTGTTCTAAGACTAAAAATACAACAACCCACCAACTTAAAAAACAACAACCCAATAAACTAAAACCAACTAAAATCCAGTCAGAGGTCAAAAGTCTATCTAAACCTCTGTATGTATCTTACTGGAGCTACAGCATCTAAAAATTGTCTATCAAATCAGTCTTCTATATCATGCACATTTAAACAATTAAATTATTAGGAGGAGTATTCCAAAAAGCACAGCATTAAAAATGGTAAAATAAATACAAAAGAAGTCATGCAGGATCTCTGTGGAAGAAAAATAATGTAAATAATTTTGTTACCTCATCTCAAAAACCCATGAAATGATGGTGTCTGAGTATGCAGGAAACAAACTGTTCTTTGAATTGTTGAGAATGTAGAAGGAAGTATGAAGCCTCTCTTTTTGGTCTCCTGGAATAGAACACATGGCACACAGCTACAACGAAGAGATCATTCAGCTACTTGGGATCTGACCTGCTTGGAGAACCACTGCGTACCTGCTGGTCCACAAGAGGTGAGGAGTGAAGTGGCATTGTGTATCAGAGCTGAGAGAACACATATGCCTTGCACAGTCATCAAGAGCACATGTACACTGAGATCTGAAGGAGAGGAGGTTGGTCAAACTGTGCTTCCTAACATGCTGGCATTGCTCATGAACGGAGCAAGAGAAATGATGAAGTAAGAGGAGACAATCCTCTTTCTTGCAGTCGTGGGCCTCGTGTGCATCCTCACTGTTGTCATCAGGTTGAGGAGGCCAGCACACACCTTTCTGCATGCATTAGTTTCCATCTTGGTCTTTTCAGTGGGAAGGGCTGTGCTTCTCCATTATTCTGCTCATTATTTTTATGTGGCACGAGCACGACCTATGGGTACCCTGAAGTTTACCAAGAGAAAGAAGAAACATGGAATAAAACTGATTTCACTCACTTAAGAAGAGTGAAAAGCCATCATTTTAAGTGTTGCTTAAAGCTCAGTTAGACGCACCCAATCAGCACACCTTAAACAGTGGTTAAAAGCCTGTGGGTCTAGAGCAAGCCTCCTTCCACCAGCTAGCTCTGTGGCTTCTCAGTAGTAACACACATTGATTTTGTCCTACAGACACTCAGCAGTTTAGTTCGGACAGGGGAGTTTGGAGTTAAGTGATTTGATACTTCACAAGCAGCCTTCCAGGAAGTGGAAAAGAAATGGCAATTTTCTGGGCTGTGGCTTCTGCAGCACAGATGAGGTAAAACATGGGCACCTCCTGCTTGGCTCATCCAACTTCAAGTCACTTTGCCTTTGCAGAGAAACTCTATCAAAGAGAACAAGAAACCCCTATTAGATCCATTTTCAGTGCTCACATAATCTTGTAAAAACCAGGAGGTACTGCTAGGCATCTTTATTTCCAGAAGGCATAGAACTGTGGCAATTAGTACTGTTACGGGACTAAATGTGCTCCCGTGTAAGTCCATATTACAGATGTATGTACCTTCCCTTGCAAAACATTTCCCTGCTTTGCCTGTACTCCTACTGAGACCTGGCTCTCTATTTTATGTCACCTGCTTAAGGCACGAATGTCATTAAGAAAAAGTGAGACCATCAGATGAATGGGTGAGGAGATGTATGCAGAGCATAGAAATGCAGATGTGACTTGCTTGGCATCCCACAGGACTGTTTCACATCCCTGTGATGTATCACACTTCCTTTCCTCTCCAGTCCACTCAAGAAATGATACAACTGAACAGGAACATTGGTTACCATTTACATTTCAGCTCATAGAACTTTAAAAAAAAATATTTGTTACTACTTAACTTCTGGTTAACTCTACTTATTCACCAGTTTCTGTCTCAGCTTTAAGACTAATCTGATACTTCCTAGTGAGCTCATGAAACCATAGAGAGTACTTGGTTCCCTTTGCTGATATCCCATTCAGTCTGCTACTAAAATAAAAAGAGGTGAGGTCTGAACAAAGATGTAGTAATTAAGAAATTGAGCATTTAATAAAAACACCAGAATTACATTTGTTCAGGATATCACTAGGATTACTATACATTAAATAGCATAATTTGTCCCCCCTTTTAAAATGCATTTTACTATCACCATGGATTAAAGCATATGTTAAGATCTAGAAATCAATTTTTCCCCTTACCATTTTATTTCTTAGGCTTTACTTCTGTGTGACTAGTGCTGAATTACTTTCTTTTGTGGATAGTTTCACATGATAAATGAGGAGATCTGAAGTTTTAGTAGCAAGTAAGGAGATGAATAAATTACTGTTCGATTAGACTAAAAGATATTGCTGAAAAGTACTTGTAACAAGATAATTGCAAGTGCCAGAGCTGAGAGTAACACTCAACACTGGCAGCAGCTTAGTTAAACATGTGGTTAATGATGTTATAGGAAGAATGAGTATGTAAAATATTCAGCTGTACCAGCAGTAAATATTCATTTTATGTGACAGCAATAGTGACTTGCTGAGACTGATATTTGACATACAAAACTCCTATAATTATTTTAATACCTTTGCTTCCGAATGATTTTAATGATATGACAAAGATTTTAGGTGTTTGCTGAAACAGCACTACTGTCATTTACTATCAGTCAAACAAAATGTCATTCTAACTCATATCACTTCAAATGTCTGAGTAGTTTTCATACCAATTAAGCTACTGTTGTAAAGAGTGCGTTCTTTTGAGATTTTGTACTTACAGACTAAAACTGACAAACACCTATATGGTAAACATTTGTTTAGAATATATAATACAGAAAAGTATTTAAGTAGGGATTTTGCCATCAGAAGAAAGCAGCTTTATAAAAGCCTGTGTATAAAAATAGAAAAGCAGCATATGACTTTGTACCTTTAAATTAGTTTATGAAAAAACAGGTAGTGCCTCATGGAGTTGATTGCTCAGTACTTTTCATTACAAGTTTCTTCAATCTCTTAAAAATATTGCCAAGTTTTGAACCATTTAGAATGGAGTTTTCCTGCCCTAGGCAGGAGTATTTTGGAAAGCTGGTTCCAAAATTCAATCACTCCTGAAGCAATATTCCATAAAAAGGAAGTTTCCTTGCCTGATATTAACCCGTATCTCACAAGTTGGTGTTTTTTGTTCGTT
>VZTI01003262.1:534634-546395 GCA_013397865.1 Struthidea cinerea
GGGGCGGGAGCGCAGGGTCGCCGAGACGCGGTGAAGCCGGACTCCCCGCCCGCACTTCAGCGAGTTTGGGAAGTCTGCGGGCTTCTTCCCGGGATGGGATGGGATGGGATGGGATGAGATGGGATGGGATGAGATGGGGCGGCTGCCGCGGAGCGCAGGCAGCACCCCGCTGGTGCTGCTCCGAGCGGAGCGGGCGGGTGGGCAGCTCCCGGCGGAGGCACCGCGGGGTCCCCGCGCCCACGCCGGGCTGGACGGCTCCAGCCTCCGTGTGCCCCGGCAGCATCCGGCGGTGACAGCTCGGCGGCGCGCTGCCCCGCCGTCCCCTCTCCCCGCCGCCCCCAAAACTTCTGCATAAGTTTCGCGACGGCGGCTGTGCTTCCCAGCGAGCCGGGACCAGCCGGCGGTGGCCGCGGAGCGGTGCGCGGGGTGGTGCGCGGCCGCCTTCCCCGTGAGACACCCGGGTGCCGGGCTGCTGCCGGCCCTTACGTCATGCTGCGGGCCGGTGCGGGGCTGATGCTCCGCTTCTGGTGCCCTCGGGTGCGGGGCGGGGGCGAGTGTTTACAAGGTCCCCTTTCTGCAGCCCTCCTTTGCCTTTACAGCTCCTCTACTCCATCATCCCCCTCCCCAGCTCCGCGTCCCCCCGCCACTGTCCTCTCTTACAGGGGTCTCTCTCTCCCCAGCGAAGTTTTCAGGACGATAAGAGCTGCAGGAGTGTAAGGGGAATACTTGCTAAACTCTGCCTCCTCTATTATTTATGTCCGAGCATGGTGAGTGATCCTTCATCTCCAGGGCTCAATATAAGCTTTACAATTGGAAAGAGAGAGGTTGTTTCAGAGATGGGGGTAGGAATAAAGAAAAATGAAATGTCCATATGTTGTTTGGTTTTTCTTTTTTTTTTTTTTAAACCAGTCCAATATGAGAAGTGACTTAAGCAGCAAGATTAGAAGATTTCCATATATTATCAGTAAGAAACAGTGCTTAGCTAGATGAAATTGAAGCTTGAACAGAAACACAATAATTGCTGTGAAGCATCTTACTTGGACTTTTCTTAAGACTGCAGTTTGTAGAGAAAGATTCACCCACTGGTGTGCACCAGACTTTCCTTGTCTGGCTATTTGGACAAGCAGCAGTGCGTCAAGGAACGGTGGTGTAGGAAAACTTTCTTGTAAGATACTGTCATGCAGAGATAATCCAGAAACTGGACTGAAAGAAAATTGAGTGGTGGAAAGTGAGAGCTGAACGCAAAAACGTAGGGTAGTTTGTGGGAATTTTGCTGAAGGAGGTATGCTTCCATAAGGGTACGGTTTATTTTCAGTATGTAAGTGTACAGTGGTGAAAGTCCCCGCTCAGTGTTTTGTAACTTTCATGTGGCAAATGAGGTTGTCGGTATCAAAAGCTGGAAATTCTTAATAAAAAATGGCTAAACTCCTTATTTGTGACTCCTTAATCCTAAAGGGAGCTGTACAGGTCGCAAAGCACTAGGGAAAAGTGTGATTAATGATCGGTGATTAGTGATAAGTGATTAGTGGTTTTATTCAAACTGTTACCTCTGACCAGAAGCACACATCAGAGGATTAACAGGCTCTTTAGATAAATGCTCATTAGTGGAAGGGGGAAAGCAAAGATAATAGGCATGCACACAGGGACAACTTTCTAGGAAAATCATTCCTGTCTCTGGCATAATAAGCTCTATTAGCAGAAAGGCTCTTTAATTTAAAAGTTGCTTTTATCTTGTAAATCAAAGATAGATGTAGAAGTTTGCTGCGCTATTATAGCCTAAATTTTCCCATATCCACTAGATGTGGATTATCTCGGTAGTGATATTTTATTAAAAAAAACCCCACACCACAATTGAATCTGTAAGAAACCGAACATTCCCAAGGGCTAAAGCCCTGCATCCCGAGGTATCTGCTCCCAAAGCCTGCTGGCAGCTAACTAGATGGCGCAGTCCTGTTCTGTGCGAATATACACTCCTGGGTTATGAACTTAGCAAGTAGCAGCTTGCTAGGTGTCCTTCAACACTTACAACAAAGTTGATTCTGTACTGGGTTGGAGGCTAGACAGTGCTATGAGTTTGTAGTCACATTTTCCACTTCAGTTAATCTAGGGAGTTAAAGGCTACTGGAAAAATTAGTCTCATTTACTGAAAGAGATGGTGAGAGAAAGAAGAAGAGAATGAGAGAGGGGCAAATAGCTACAGCCTGGGACATAACTCTTGATTGCACTCTTTTGTACTGCTTAAATGTAGTATGGTTCTGATGGCCTTAATTAATGAAGCCTGAAAGCTCTTGGGAGTTTTTTCCCCAGCTATCACTGGCAAAGTGAGTAGGTTTTTTTTTTTTAAATAAGTCACTAAAAAGAAGGAACAGTTGGTGTGGTAGTTGAACAAAACAACTTGGACCTGACTGTGCTCTGCAGATTATGGTAAGGAGCCTGTTTTTATGATAACTAACCAGGGATATTTCATTACTCTTTATTATACATGGATTGGGAAGAACTGGTATCTACTGCTGTCGATAGACCTGGGGGTTTCCTTTGTTCCGTTAGCTTGCATGGGATTTATGTTTGATTTCAACTGTGGAGATCATCAAAGTTTCAAAACTTTAAAAGAAACGCTTGAGTGAAACAGGAAATAGAAATAATGAACTTATGGCATGAAAAAGAAATGGCTGTAATCTCCTATTGTTACATCTTTAATTGGAGACTCTTAGGAATAGCCAGGCTAATGCCTAAAATCAAACAGTTTTGTAATAACATATAAAAAAGGCAATAAGCGCTGTCTGCCAGTCTTGAATATTGGATGGCACTTTTCCAGGATTTAAAATTGCAATATTTTTAAAAGTTTACACATTTAGAACAAGCGGAAACCTTTTCCCCCTTCCAAAACACCCATTTATAGTTCAGCTTCAATTTATCACACTCCACTTCTGCTAATTTAACCCAGGGAAGGTAAAGGGAAAAAAAACATGTATATACATTTAAAGAAAAGATAGAAGCGAGATTGTACATGTAATTTTATTTATATCACCACTTAGCAGAACGACTTACACAGATAAAGAGTAATAGGTGCTTTTTTTTAATTTGATATTCACTTCCTCGTGCTGAGAATCTAAAATGTGCTGCAATCACATTTATCCTGCTCACTGCTGAGGAATCTTCTGTAAAAGATTGTTGCTGTGAGAGCTGGAGTTCACTCGGGAGTTGATAAGAGAGAGGTAATCTCCTAGTGCCTTCAGAAGGCAGCTTTTACATACTAAACCTTTCAACTCTGTGTGGGCAGAATCTCTCTGAGCTCAGTAAGTCTTGCAGGATGATTTGAAACTGGGTTATTAACTTGTCTCCTTGTGGCCCCCTCTAAAAACCTGTTCTCTGTGCCCCTAATCAGGGTATGAGGATTTTAAATATTAGAAGAGCTCTTGCAAGGTTGTTGTTGCTTTTAAAACAATTACTTTAATCAAGGACTTTTCCTCTACTCTTTGTCATCCTGTGTCTCCTATTTCTGCCATTAGTTAACTTTCTGGATTTCCTAAAAACCTGTTGCTTTGAGGGTTTATACCTATGTTTATGTATTATTAGCTGTCTGTCAAGCTTAATTTTAATTCCAGTGACCGTCTTTCATATAAACTCTTTATTATGAGGGAACTATTCCAGGACAAGATTTTGCAATAAAAGAAGAGCAAAACTGTTTTTACTTAAAACATTTTAAAAATTATTATTAAGGACATGTGATTTATTATTGGAACAAATTGGATTTTTCTCTCAAGGCCCGTGATCACTGATTTTTCTCGTAACTCATTACAGGAATACCCTACTCAGTAGATGCAGTTGCTGGAAAAACAGATGTATAAAGCAGCAAGTCTTTCAGTTCTGCTTCACAGGTCTAGGTGACTCTTTTGCTTTGGTTCTGTCTTGGTTATCTCACGCTAATCAAATTAATAGCCAGACATATATAACTAAGCCAGCCTATTTGGCTTAATATTTCATGTGTAAACTCTCATTGATACAAATACATAGGAGTCCTGGTGGAAATATTTAAAATGCATTGGGTTTCTTACAACTTTGAGTTGTAAGTACTAACTCCAGGGCCAATCAGACGGCTTGGTAGGTCACTCTGCAGTATCTCAAAACAATTTCTGTTGATTTGCCCTCTCTCCATGCTGCAAGATATTCAACCCCTGATCCCAGCCCCCTAACACCCCCTTCCTTATTTCTAGGCAAATTATCTCAGAAAATTATAATGCTCCAGAGCTTTTAGGTCTCTAGCCTTTAAAAAAAAAAAAGCTTTTAGGGCTTTTGCATTTCTCTGCGTAGAGAAATGATCAAAGTTGATCACAAATTTAAAGCAACAGTTTGGAATAAAAACTATGAAAACATATTTTTTCCTCTTACCAAAAGACATATTACTATGTTAATTTACAATTCTGAAGTTGTAGTATTCTCTGACACAGACAAAACACTCATCTCAAGCCAGTATGTTATCATGCTGTATTTTAACTCTAGCCACGTTATAGCAGTAAGTACAGGAATTAGCTTTTGTAGACTTGACGTGTAAAAACAAAATCCTGTTATGGAAACACTTTTTTCTTTTGGCTACACATACAATCAAATAAATTATTTAAATACTCTCAGGTATACATAACAAGCACAACATAACATACATAAAATAATTGTTTTGGGTACGATGAAAGGACTTGTTGAAGCAGATAAGCTCTTGTGTCTTTTTACATGCGTGGAGCTCTTGCGTTGGTTTGTGCACTGATTGCTTTGCTCCTATTATGGCTCGGGTTGATGGGGCAACCCTGAAACTCTAAAATAGTACTCAATCTATTATTTTTCACTAAGCTGTTATTTTAGTCTGTAATTAAAATTACCAAGAGTCAGCATTTCTTTACCAGCCATCGCATAGGAAATGCAGGTGTTATTTGCCCTTAGAGAGTTAAGAAAGAGTTAGTTGCACTGGTTTGTAGGTTTTTAGGTTGTGATATCAAATGCTATTTTATAAACACAAAGAGATTTTCCAAGGATTTTGCTGAAGGCTGTAGGATTTTCAAAGTAAAACATTGAAGGCTTACAATAATTTCCTTAGCTTAAAAGATGTTTTGCTTTTGGTTCTTGTTTCCGTCTTATACTTTTTTGAGAATTTGTTCAAGAAGTCGGTCCCACACACAACTTCAAAATAAATGCCTTGAAACACTGTCACCAGCAGTGTTTGTGTAGGTGTGTGGTTTTAATAATCTCTGCCTTTGAGACAGCTCATGTCACTGTCGTGCCAGCCTGCCACGTAAGGTGATTTGAAGGTGTGGGGTGCAGCCCTGCTTGGCCAGAAGGCTCCACTTTGTGGGTGATAAAAACGGCAACATCTTTAGAAGAATGCAGAAGGAATGAGATTTTCATTTAATTGGGAAAAAATACTACAAATCCTCTCTTACCTTTGCCAGTTGATTCTGCTTTTCTTTAGCTCTGAATGTTTTCATTGCTCTTACTAGGGTACTGAGACCTCTGCTAGCTCAGGAATCGGGCATGGTTTGATCTCACCTGCAGCATTCTACACCGCATAAACTCTACATATAGTTTCTACTGCCTTTTTAACCTTGGCAGTGTTTTCTCAAGCAGCTTGCTTTTCTCTCATCTCAACTTCTTTCCTTCCTAAGGGCCTTGTCTTTGGGTGCCACCACTCAGTGAACATTTCAATGCAGTTGAAGTGTCTGGTCCCAGTCTCAGTACATTTGTGTGTTTGAAAGTTTTCTGTCCAGGGATGTACCAAGTTTAAACGAGTCATCCTTAAATACGCTGCCTAAAGTTAATACATAGATATGTAATTAATTTGGCCAATCTTTTCTCATTTAGAGGAAGCTGCCTTTTTTCCTGTTTACTTTGTGGGCTTGTACTTTTAGCTACTCTCTCATTTAATGTAAGGCAGTGCTGTTCCTCGCCACCTTTTTCTGAGCTGTTTGCAACTACTCAGAAACTAATTTGTCTTCTCTGGGAAATGAACCTGGACCAGGGGCTCCTAGATTTAACATCTGATTTTTTTTTTTTTCTCCTGGTCTAATGTAAGGAATGCTGGTTAATATGCTCAACACTGGGGGCTCTGTAGCACAATAAACAGAATCTGAGATTTAATTTAGGATGTGTTGTATGGAGCAGCTATAACAGTAAGCAATAAATTGAGATGTTACTGTATTGTACTCCCTCTCTCTTTTTTCCCCTTTTCTGTCCTTTAAATCTTTCTGTTCCGGAGTGCTGAAAATACTACCTGTAGAGTAGTATTCTGCCTAAGTAAAGGCTCCAAGATATGGATGATGATATTAGTAGGTCACTTGGTCATGCACTGATGCTGCAAATCAGCTGCCAGTAATTCAGTCATGGGTGAACTAGTTTGCAATCATTCCCACTCCAAATATGCCTCTCACTTAACTTTTCAAAAAACTTTTATTCAACAACAATGCTCTGTTACTAGGTGCAGAGTTTTAAATTATGAATGGCCTCAATTTGCACCAGAAGAGGTTTAGCTTGCATATTAGGAAAAATTTCTTCACCAAAAGGGTTGTCAAGCATTGGAATAGGCTGCCCAGGGAAATGGTTGAGTCACCATCCCTGGAGGTAATTACAAGGTGTGGCAGCTGGGGACATGGTTTTGTAGTGGATTTGGCAGTGTTGCGCTAAGGGCTCACCTTAACTTGGTGATCTTAAGGGACTTTTCTAACTTAAATGGTTCCATGGTTCTGTAACAGTAAATCATACCTCCATAGGTACTACTCTGAATTAACTTCAGGCAATTGGTTTGGTTAAAGCTGCTTTTGGTTCTGGTCAAGTCAGTGCATGAGTTTGTCACGATTTTTTTTTAGGTGCACAGCAGGAACTCTAAAGGCGACCTGAGTGTGTGATGGCAAAGAGCCTGGAATTGTGCTTGTCCAGAAACAGCGCTGTCTGGGTTAGAAATTTGGGCTTGCCAGTTTCTCACTCATAGGAAAGTTCTTTTCTAGGGATGGTTGTAAAATACAACTAAAAAGGGAGCAGTGGAGTAGAAACAGATCATCAATTGCTTTGCTCAGGAATATATTTTCCTACCTATTGTTTAACTTCATTTCTGAATGAATGCTTTAGGAAGAAGAAATTTTGGTTAAGGGCTTGTGATAATTTCAATCACCACATCAACTTTATTTTTTGTGACTTAAAAAAAAAGCTCCTGTTGCTGGTGATGATTGGAGCAGGGAGAATGGCATTTGCATATTTTTCTTAAAGTTTGAAGAGATCAGGATCAACATCTGTAGAGACTTCCGTAATTTTCTAGAGTGCACAAAATGAGAGATTCTGTAGTTAAAAACAAATTAAGGAATTTTCCTTCTTCTCTTACTTCCACATCCTTAAATGTAGCACTTAAAAGTTGTTTTTTATCTGTTATTAAATAAGGCTAGTGTAAATTTCTTTCACTGGATGTGCAATGGAAAAGTGTTTTAAAAAGGCAGTGGGGAAAAAAAATGAGCGCTGTAAAACTTAAACCACTTTCTACAATTCCTGTACTGCTCTTTCATTCTTCAACACTAATAAAGCAGTACACAGACTCAGGCAAGAAAATGGGTTAAATTTGAGTAATTGATGGTTTATCACAAAAAGTGAGCAAAAGCAGTAATTTAACTATTTTGATGAGAATCTTTAAAAGACAAGCTTCTGTAAATAATTTGCTATGAAAGTAGAAAGGATCAAAAGAGCCATGGGTTTTATGGCTGGGTAAGTAGAATTACATTCTTGTGGATTTAAAAAATATCATAGTAGAGCCTAATTCTCCACTCACCCTGATACAAATCTGGAGCAACTCTATTGAAATCTGTAGAGTTACCAACTGCAATAATACTCATTGAGAAGAAAATTAGATTCACGGGGTCTATTCTGAACCTAGCCTATCAGTTGTGCGCTGTGCAAATCCCATTATTAAAGCAATAGCCTTACATGTCACGTTAAGGACGGCTGTTTCCCCAAGATGAACATGCTTGTAGCTCTCCTCATCTTGTGGCTACTTTTTAAGGGGGCAGGGGGATATTGAGAATACTTATTTTCTGCTCAATTAATATTCCTTCCGTGCACTCTCCTTCCTCTCACGCGCTTTATGTGTGGGTGCGCAGTCTGCACTCTCCATCATCTATCTGTCTGTGTCTCTTTGGCTGTGACAGTCACCACTCTGGCCTCAGGCTTGCACAACGTAGATGAAAAGCCCGCCAAGGTTTTCAGTTAAACATGGCAGGACATAATTCTGCTCCTAAATATGATGTGCATTTTCACTCTTAAGAATGCAGCTGTGACTTGGAAGTAACACCTTAGACTTCAGTTACGTTTTATATGTGGAGGTTTTCTTTTAGTATTTGAAAAAAAGAGAAAAGTGATAGAGGGGGAAAGAGGTGAGGAGGCAGTGTGGCTCGGCAGTTTTAATAAATTGGAGTATTTGTTTGCAGCACTGGAAAGCAACACACAGGCCACTCTGGCATCTTGCACAGCTCCCAAGCTGGCCTGAGAGTGGGAACAAAGTCTTTGAGAAATGGGGGAAAAATATCATCTCTCATCACTGCCTGAGCTACTCTGATTCTGTTTTTTAAACAGCAATCAACAGGGAATTTTGAATAAGGAAAAACATTGTAAAGAGTGATAAATAGACAGTGTCCCATGTACAACCTGCACCTTGCCCAGCCCCAATCACATACACTTACTTGCTTCCAATTTTCTTCATTTGGCCCAGCATATGTGGGCTCTGTTACTTTTGAAATTGGTATAAATTGATTGACTTCTCTGAAACTGTGTGGAGTGAGGGTATGGCCCATGGTTGATTTTTAACTTCACGCAATGGGCAACTTCTGTGTATATTCTTTTGTGAGAGGACATAACAAATATTTTTAGGCCCTACAGACACTCTGGTGTGCAAAGACTCTGGATCGTTAACAATCCAGAGGTTAATTTATAAAAAAAAAAAAAAANTAAAAAAAAAAAAAAAAAAAAAGAAACAAACCCACAACTATTATTTCATTGCCAAACCTTTTTAAAAAGCACTATTTATGTAGGCCCTATATAAGCACACATTGTTTTATGTTCCTTCTGCTGGCTTTGCGTTTGACTAAACCATTATTCTCGGAGCGCTGCTGTGCTGAGATCATCAGTGATGATGGTGTGAAAACAAACAAGTTTTAGCATGAGAAGTCACTATATAATTTGACAGGGAGGTTGTCAGCACCAAAACATCTACATTCATTTCATCTCTGGTCAAAGCAAAGTAAAAATCAGATGGCTAATGGGAAAAAATACATTCTTAGGAGGAAGGGAAGGGGATTGGATCTAATTCTGCAAGGTGCTGTGTCAACCCAAAGTAGGACCGATCTCAATTCCCACTGAGGTCAGTGGTTGTTGAGGGCACTCAGGGACTAGTGGCATTGGGTCCCTTTTCTCCCAAGTTTAGTAAAACTGCTGAGATTAAATTTAATTCTTCATTAATTCAAAGTGCTAGCAAGTTCTCGGGAGTAAAGCTCTCTTTGTTAAAGATCAAGACATGCTTCAGCTCTTCAACAGAGAGCTAAAAAAGTATGTGCTCTAATTCTGTAGCCTTCAAGGAGTCCTTCAACATGAAGAGTTCATGCATATACCTTAATGGTACAAAAATCCTGCTTTGGAGAAAAATATTTCTGGCCTCTGTTACAATACACAAAATAGGGAATTTTATTCTTTTGAAAGTGACTTTTAATGTTATCAAGAATGATTTTTTATTCCCTAGTGTTAAGTTAAAAAGCTCTGGGACTAATGAATGCAGCTATGTTTAGTCAAATATGTGCTGTGAAAAGTAAGCTATCAGCTATGTGAATGCCCCCCAACATTTTTTTCTTTGTTCCTCAGCGAAAAATTATAGTGGGCTGTTTTTAACAGAAACAGTTAAAGTCAATGGATCCCAGATGAGTCAACCGACTTAATAATACCCTAAAATTAAGGAGTTCCAGATAGTTTATTTTACTGCTGTGTGGTGGCCTTACACTTGAACCTCTTACTGGATTATCTACATTGAGTGGAGCTTGCAGGATACACAAGGAAACACTCTGAAAAACATTGCTCCCTCTGTAGCAGTCAGGATGCTACATGTTGTATTTTCTCTCTCATGCTGTCTGATTCTATACAAATTTTCTTGCCAAAACGTTGCTATTCCAAAATATTGAGACAGCCTAGAAATAGGCTGTCAGTCTTCCAGTTTTCATTTCAGAGTTTTGAGTCAGTGCTCTGTCAGCCAAAAGCTTTTCAGCAGGCTGAAAGCTTTTAGGCACAGAAGGAGCTCAGAAGAGATATTTTCAGGATTGTAATTAATTCTAAATTAATTTATAATGAGGACAATAAGAGGCATGATGATGACTGTTTTATCAAGCTGGTCATGGAAATAGATTTGATTTTCTTTTTAAATTTGAATTTGCTATGTTGGTGTCAGATAGCTTGAATGCACTGAGGATGCCTTGCAAGTGAAGCGCTGGTTTGACTTAGTGGGTATGCAGAGCTCCTTGTAGCTCTTCTTTCGAGGAAACAGCCTTCCTTGAACAGGGAAAAATGTGGCATTGGGATTGCTGCTGAGCCATGTGGCTGTGTGACTGTGGCAGTGAGATCTACCTTATGCCTCTCCCAACTAATAAAATTGCAGCCACCAGAGTTCAGGTGCTTTTAGAAAGCCCAAGCAAGATTTCAAACAAATTTCTCACTTGGCTCCAGTGCTTAGAAAATACTGGACAGGGAAATGCCCATGTCTACATTTACAGAGAGGTTAGTGCTCAGTAGCACCTGGAACAGGCAGGTATTGCATGGAGAACAGATTTTGTAAAATATCAATTTTTTGTAGCCTGACATTGCAGAATTTTAAGAGAAAAAACAAGTCTGCAGTTTGGCAAGTGGTTTGTACAGAGAGACTCTTTTGTGCACAGTAAATAATACACAGCAGTAAATTGTGTAGCTTATTGTCAGGTGAGAAAAAGGTAAAAGCAAGTGGTCCATGCCATGGAAATAACATTTTTGATAAAGGTTGGTTGTGAAAGAGTTAAATGAAAATCCAAATAGGAGTACTTTTTTCAGCCTTTTATAATTCTGTAGATGTCACTTTCCCCACATACTGTCGTGCATTCCTACTAACCATCTTCAAAATATGTGCTAAAAAAGCATCACCCTTTTGGTGCCCGCATTAAAATGCCAGTTATTTCTCCACCTAATGAGCGACTCTGCTTGGAGGTGTCTGTGCTCTCAGGTATGGTGTATGTGAGGTGGTCTGAGAAATGGCAAGGTCCTGACAGAGCCTCTTGTCTCTTGCTAAGCCCCAAATTTAGCACAGAGGGGATTTCCTTGCCGTTGTGTAGAGAAGACAGTTGGGCCACAGGGTTTTTCTCTGCACCCCATCCAATCCTGAGTTAAATCAAGTTACCAGGGGTAAAGTCGGTGCCCTCTGAGCAGCCTCTTTGGAGGGGAGTACATTTGGCCTTTGCAGCCAGGCTAGTGACATTTTTCAAGAGAAAAAAATACTCACCAAAGACTTTCACACAAGGAACTTTACTGAAAAGCACAGAGGCCTGAAAGTGCTCACAGTTAAAGATCAAATTTTCTGAGTAGCTTCAGCCCAAATAAAAGGGGAGAAAAATATGTGAAAAAGTCAAAATACTCTATTTCAACATTTTTTGAAAATGAGGTAGATCGTCTTTGAAAATTGATTTATATTAAGGAAGACCTAAGGCACTACATCTTTCAGAAGTGGTTTTTTTTT
>VZTI01003262.1:546422-566602 GCA_013397865.1 Struthidea cinerea
TCAGATGGGTGTTTTTTTTTTTTTTTTTTTTTTTTTTTTTTTTTTTTTTTGTGCTGAATAAAGTCTTTCAGGTTCATGCAAACACTTTCATATTTATCTTCCTTTATTTGTCTGCTCTTGGCTTGGCTCTCTTTATCTTTCTGGTCTGAACAGTATAATTCTGTGCATATAAGACAGGGACAAGCTCCTGGAAAGCCGTGTTTGTTGAGAACTTCAAATAGCTGGGTAGAGGCCCTTTGCTGGCCACATCTCCCAAATATTTCCTAAGACTTAGTCTGGTTTGGTTTGATCTGACTGGAACAGGGAAGATGACTGCCTTCCCTAGAGGGCATTGCAAAATCAATGTAATCAACTGATGGGATCAGAAAAAGATTGGCTGAAAGAAACCAAGTCTTTGTACAGCACCTTTGCTGAGAGTAAATTTAGGAGAGGCTGTTCTCTACTAAGAATACTGTCAGAAATATCTTGGACTTTTTTTTAATTAAATCATTGCATAATTGCTAAATTCAGAAATTGGAGTAAATGGAGAAAGAGTCTTTTTTAGTTATGTTACTGGCTTAGGTTTTTAGGGTCTTTTAAAATGTATTTCTTTATGGGAAATGTGGATGTCTTCAATGGATTTCTCTTACTGGGAATTATCTGGTGGAAGTTCTGATTAATTTGAATATTCAAGGATGGATTAAAAGGGAGCTGAAGGAGCAATTAATGTTTCCTAGGTATGGCTTTTTTTCTTTTTTTTTTTTTTGCCTATGAGCAGATTAGTTTCTCATTTTTTACCAGGACACATACTAGGTTTTGAAGAGGAAGAAATTCTGGCTTATTCTAGTTGTGTGGAATTGCTTTTCTTAGATCATGTGTAGTATTTAATCTCCATGTGATGGCTCTTTAACTTGTCTTTTCAAGTGTGTGTTTTGGTGGTTTGATGGTATGTAGAACATTTCCTTCCTGTACTTCAGCATTTCTAACCAAAATCTGAGTATGTTTGAAACCTTAGCTTATTCACACTTCCTAATCATAATCCCCTTGGTTTCCTTGTCAGCACCTTTGTGGTATTTCTCTGGACACCTCTATCTAATATCTCCAGAGGTTATTCTACAGAGTAACCTTTGACAAGATCTATTACTTACTACTTACTGCTTTTAGCAAGGTGAAGAGAGGTCAGTCTCTGTAAAAGGCAGGCATTATTATAAGACTGCTGTATAGTCTCTTGGTGGCTTGTCCATCTCTGCTGGCAACATTGCAAATCAGTTCAGCCACCTCCTCTACAGCACAAAGAAAATTACGTTTATGACTGGATATGATCGTGTGTAGGTAATGCATGTCCTTGGGAAAGTGGTTATTTTGTGCGTTGCAAAGCTCCAGGTGGTTTCTTTGTCAAGGTTGTAGCACACTGATGCACCCACTGGAATCTGTGAGAATTTTGCTGTCAGCTTCGAGGGTAACAGGATTTCAGCCTGTTAGTTTTTGTACGATCCATTTAATTGAACTTCATGGCCAATGCTAATGACATTTGCTGCTGCAGGAGTTGAATTGGTAATTTGGTTACCCCTCCTGTCAGAGTTCAGGATCTTCTAAATGAGGGCTGGTGTTGTCTGTTTCTTCAACCAAATTAAGATGCAAAAGCTACCTCTTTCTGATTTGAAAAACACATATTGCAAAATCTCATTTTGCTAAAAGAGTAACTAAAAGACCATTTTGGCTGACAATACAAAATCTCAGAAATTAGACAAAACATGTTTTCTTCCAGATTAATTAAAAAGATGAGAAATTGTTCAGGAGACTTTAGACAGATGCCAGAGGTATTGAAAATACAATTTAAAATGAATGTCTAGTCAGTTTATCTGCATGCATCCTCTAGAAATGAATGAAAAATCTTCCTAGGGAGCTTTGAAATATCTCAGTCTGGGGTTTTGTCAATGAAGGATGATCATGTTTTTAGCCTGGTTCTATCAGTTACTTATCACAACTTGTTTTTCATGGTTTCTGTACATGTGAATTCTACAAAAGCTGCTGGTATACCTTTCATATGCAAATAGTTATAATACAGGGAGAAATGCCCTCTATCTGAGGTTTAACAATAAATCCTATGGATTTTTCCTCTCAAACACTGAAACCCAGGCTAACTTATTGCTAATATGGCTTTCACTTTCTGTCCATAGTCTACCAATTAACCACATGCAGACAGTGACTGAAATGCTCTGTCTTGGAGTAGAATTTAAATTTGATTTACCTAATGGGAGCTCATTGCCACATGACTACTGTATGTGTATGGCTTGGGCAGCTGGGCCTGAGCTCTTTGCATGATAACTGTCTGAGAATTAGGCATGATAACTGTCTGAGAATTTTAAAAGTATATAGGAAGAGCAGGGTATAAATGTGAAATGTGTAGTACTTCTTTTGCTTCAAATAAGAAAATGAAAAACGAAGAGAAGTAATGCTTTTTTTCAGTGTGATCATATAGAGGTTAAAATATAAACCGCCAAGGCAAAACAACTTTCTGGAAGATGAAAAAGAGGTTTCCTTGAAGTGTTCCCAAAAATTTATTCACTAAGAATGTACCTGTAGGAGTGCTTGGCATATTCCTTTCTGCCAAGCCCACTCTTTAAGCATGCAGAGAAGTACTTGTGTGTGTATGTGTGTGTAATTTTAGTTTTACTTTTAGTTGGATCACTCCATTTGGTTTAAACTCTGTAGCTGGAGATTTAGTAATTAACCAAGCGAATTGGCCTTGCACTCAAGTGTTACAACTAAAAGCTGTATTCTGTGGTTACAGTTCAGGGCTCTGTCCTTGCAGAGATGAGCAAGCGGTAGCAGAATGTTTCTTTGAGACTGAACCCCAGAGAATGAGACCAAGAGGTTGTAAGGCAACTGGATGCATCAACATGGCAGAGCAGGAGAAGGATACACAAATCCTTACTAATGGAGAGGTGGAACACCTTGCAGACAGTTTTCTGGTCTGTTTTTGGAGGGAGAAATGTAAAGACTCTCTAGTGGGGATGTTGGAGGCAGGAGGTGGTGTACAATCAGGATTGGATTAGCCAACAGTGGGTGAAATCTGCTTCTTTCTCAAGGCCTTTGGGTTTTGTGGAGGCTCTGAAAAAAGCCATGAAGTCATCCTCCACAGGTGGAACCCTTCCCTGCTAGAAACTGGTGACCTTTTACAGTAAATTAAGTCTCAACACAAATTTAGTACTTTGTGCATTTTAAATTTCAGACACCAAAGTTAGGTGCTGTCAGAATAGAAAGTAATTACTGCTGTATTTTCACTGTGATATGGTAACTCACAGTTGATGAATAACATCTGACTTAAATTCTGTCTGAAAAGCTTGTATATGTGCTTGTTTGTTTGTTTGTTTTATTTCTCCCCCCAGACCAGCCACAAAAACCCTACTGCTCATCAGTGTAAAACCTTGCACTGACTGAAGGGGGAATTCCATGCACAATTGCCAAAAAGAAAAGAAAAGAAAAAAAAAAAGACAAGAGAAAAAAAAAAAAAGCAGAGCCTGTACTGAGGGAGAAAAAAGGGTTTCTGTCTCTTCTCATCTGCTTCCATGCTTCCTTTTACTCAAGATTTTCAAATATTATCAGTGTTAGAAACTCTGGATGTCCCATTTTTGTTGCATTAATGCTGTAAGGTGGATTTACATGGATTGTGCAGTTTGCTTCAGACAAGAAAAAAGCCTCTGCAGGATGGACAAACTATTACTCAAAATCAAACTCCTGCTGGTCAGTACCCTGAACCAAGTGGTAGGTGGCACCCAGCTTTGCTACAGCCCCAGAATTTGATGGCTGGGCGGTCTCTCTGCTGAACTACCCAACCCCTTACTAACTGTAAAAGACTGTGAAGCTATAAATACAGAGAAAGTAAATAGCTGCAGTGGAAGATAAAGGCCAAAGAAATTTAGAGTTCAAAGAAAAGAAGGAAAAGACTCAGTGAATCCTTGTATGTGTGATGACTGAGAAGATTGATTCCCTTAATGGTTAGCTTTTGTTTGTGCAGAACTTGGTTGGGAAAATTTTGACTAATCTAAAGTTTTGTTTAAGGTACCTGTGTGATGGTCAGCTCTAGGCAGATCAAATACAGCTACAGATCTGTTAACTGTGGAGAAACTCACAGCTCTCTACGTCTTCTCCACATGTACCTATGATGAGTCCAAAAAAAGGGATTTCTTTACAAAACATTTGCTTTCATTTTAAGTCTCGCAAACTTGGAAATGGGAGGTCCGTTTGGTCTAGCTGGGTGCTTGCTTGTCTCCATGGGTATGGCTTTTCCAAAAGATGTTTGACAACGTGCTTGGTCTGAATTAGCTGGAACAGAAATCTGGGACCTGCAGGGACCTGAGGTTCTCCGTCAAGAGTCTGGGCTGTGTTAGCTCTTGCCACTTAGTTGTTTCATAATTAGGAGGATGCATCTGCCGTCCCTTCACTGGTACCTGCTGGATAGGGGGAAGGCACATCCCTTGCCCTGCCTCTCTCTGTAACTTTCTCGGTAGGTGGTCTCCCTGGGCTCCCTGCACCAGCACAAGCTGTGGCACATATATCATGGAATTCCCCCAACTCTAGGGTCATCAAAATTACATCTAAACATGGTGTCCTGCAGTGTTCCTAACAGCAAACACCAGCTTATCTGAGCAGAAAGCGTGTTTGCAAATTTCTGGAGGTATTCAGAAGCTGGCAGGGGTTGTGGTAGGTGGGTGAATATTCTTTCGCCGTAAGCTGGACCCAGTTCGGAAGGTGGGTTGTTGCTTCCTGGCAGACCATGCTGAAGAGCAGACCAGCTCTGTGCTCCTTGAACAGTGTCTTCTGGTGGCCTCCTGTGCTCTGTCTCTTAAGGCTGCTGAAAAATCTTGGAGGAAACAGCCCCAGGTGAAATTGGAAGAAGGGTGAAAGTGCGGAAATGTGATATTTCCCAATCATGATGTTCTCAGCCCCTCCCACGTCTCCAGGATAAAGTTCATTTGCCATAAGATAAGGTAGGTTTTCTTATCATGAAAGAATACTTCAGAAAAACTTTGGCTTTCATTTCAAAGCAAAGGGAAAATGCGAGTTCAGATCAATCAGAAAGTCAGTGAAGGTGTTTTGTGTCGAAAGACAAGTTCTTTTTTTGGCTGTAAACATTGTTATACCATTTACAATATAATACTGTTGTTTATACTTTTAACTTTTTGCCCATTAGAACAAATTTACTTTCAAGATTATTAAAAGCTTTTAATTTTAAAACATTCTCTTTACCTGGTTGTGTAGTGATTGTGATTTCTTTGGGAACAAATTATTGAGGTTAGGTGATTCTGCTGTGCCAGCTGGATGAAAAACCTTGCAGTAAATCGGTATGGTATTAAATCAGATTGTTGCTGTTTCTGCCATTGAGCTGGGATTCTGCTCTAAGATGCTTGTAATTTCTCCATTTCCAAAGGCTTGGAAAAATACTCTCATGAAAAACTAAACATAGTGGGTAATGAAGGCTAAAATTGTTTATACTAATCACATCAATTGGAAAATGATCTTCACTCAGCAACTCTTCTACCAGCAAATTAAGACAGCAAATGAGTATGTTGGTGTTTGGGATCGGCTTTACTTTCCAGCAACTTCTAGTGGGCTCTTGCCCTGTATTCTGCCGCAAAACAATGAGTGCATCTTCTTTTCCTCTGTGAGGGCTTTTCTTCTCAGTTACATGGTTTGTGTAACAAACCATTAGTATGTATATGCTGCAATTTGTTGCAGTCTATCCAGCAGAAGTCCGAGCTTGTGGTCTGTACTATCTGGGGTTTTGAAGAGTGACTGCAGGCTAAGCACAACTGCCTGCAACTCAGTGGTGCCTCTTCACTTCATTAAACATAGCTTTTGGTTACCTTTCACAGGTTTCTTTAGATAAAAGTTTGAAAACTTGGAGGAACTTCTCGCGTACTTTTCTAAAGAGTCGTAAAGAATAAAATCACAGCACTTCCAGGGAAAGTACGAGCGGGCTTTTGCCAGTGTTTGATGCTATGTAGGCACCCCTCGCACACGCAGAGATGCTCAGCTGCGGTTGGGGTAGCCGGCTCGGCATTACACGCCGGCCGGATTGCCCGTGCCGAATGCCGGTGCCGGATTCCCGGGCCCTCTCCCTGCGCCCGGTCGCCAGCAGAGGCTGCTGCCAGCCCGCGCCTGGCGCCGGGAAGGGGCGGGACTCGCCGGCCCCGCCCGGGCAGCGGCTCGGGCCGCGCCGTGCCCGCCGCCGGGGACCGGAGCTCTGGGATGGAGGGATGGAGGGATGGACGGATGGACGGACGGACGGATGGACGGATGGGCGGGCTCACCCTCGGGGTGAGCCACGGGTACACACGCGCAAAAACTGAACCACGCCGTTTCAGAGGCGAAAGTTTCCTGCTGTGAAGACGCTCTCTTAACAAAGCCCAGTGAAATGGGGCTTTTAGAGGGAGTTGTTGACTTCACGTTAAGAACTCGGGGCATTTTTCTCCTATGTACATTCGCAAGCCATTCCGGCTTTACTTTCTGCAGCGATGTTTGGTTTAAAGCAGACTCTCATCTGTCAGTTTGTTTCATGTGTTCAAGCAGTCGGTAACCCAAGGGACTCAACGTCAGACGTACATAAATCTCTCTGAAGAGCAGGGAAACTATATGGAGAACCGACTTTTTGCAAGATCAAGATTAAAAGGCAACGAATTAGTGTGTTTCTGCTATGGGGCATTAAAGACATTGTTTACATTAGCAGGGATCCCAGTATTTTTGCGATAATATGCTACTCTTTAAAAAAACCCGAGCGTGATAGGTGTCAGTGACTATTTCGTATAGACAAACAAGAGGTCTGTTTTTTTTCCCCAGGAGTGCATGGAGTTTAATCAGCAAGATTTAGATCTTGGGCTGGTTCTCTCAGCATGGTAGTAAATCATTCCTAAATCTTAAGGGGATGTGCCACAAATTCTACTGACTTTTAATGTAAGCCTTCACATCCAACGGCATTGATTTAAATATAGGTCTCTTGCCTTTTGAGAACATACCATCTGCTTAAATTGTGTTTACTGTATGGAAGAAGTCAGGACTTTCCTGGTGAATTATAGAGAAATGATAGCCTGACTTACTCTGTAAATGACACCTGTTTAGGAATAATTTGTTAATTGCTACTTCGAGGCTGATTCTTGTGTTCATCAACTGAATAGGTTTAGTTAATATCACATACTAATTTACTGAATAGCTGCTCAGTCTAATGCAACACTAATAACATGTAATTACCTGCTGCGGTTACTCCAGTCTGCTTGCAGGGCTCAACTCTGGGGCAGAGGGAGGGAGAAATACGTGGGATAGAGAGAAGGTCATATTCTTCACTGGTGTAAAGTCACATTATTCATTCATGTCAAGAGATTACTTGGTGTTGGGAGCCTTTCTCTGAAGGAGCTCTGATGAGGTGCAGTCTTGCTTCCTGCAAAGAGGGCTGCCAGACTGCAGTGCTGGTGTTTGCATAACTGCTCTTCTGAAGCATGTGACATCTTCATTTTAGTCCAATTGCAGTCCTAACAGCTGACCCAGGTTGAAAATGATAGAAAATTTTTTACTAGTGAAACAAGGGGAGATTAATATGTTTTGTGAAGCAATTGTGCATATCTGCTTTCTATGCCCAGTTTGCACATGAAATATATATCTGACATTATGGCAGACTATATATATGTATGCATTAATGTACTTTGGTAATGTTATTTACTTAGGACACATGGAAAATTGTTAACTGTGTATGTGAAACTTCAAAGTTATGTTGGACACATGATTGAAAATTGAAGATACTGTGTTGGGTGTACACTGCTCTTACTGTTGTCAGCTGGAGCTGTAAGTGCTCTGTCAGTGAGAAGAAATTTGCTTCAGACCTACGTACTGCTGCTGCAGGCCAGATTTCGGTCTATGAAAGGCTTTATGCAATTGTAGTGAGGTCTTTTATTGGTGAATATTTAGTTGCTTTGCACAGTATTTTTTCACAGCATGTACCATACACACCAGTAACACAGGCACTGCATAGTGATAGGGTTTAGTGCAGGACTCTCAAATTGTATTCTAGTAGTGCACAGGAAAATATATCAGTCTCTTTATTACAGGAGATAGATTTGTTTACGTAAAAAAGTATGTAAGCAAATGTATACCAACAAGTACAGTATGTGCAGTACATACAGGGGAGTAACAATTGCAGTGCTGGTGACTGATTTCCATCTTGCTAGTGGGTCTATGATGGTAATGCATTTGGCAACAACAAGGACAACCGTGAGAGAAAACCTTTTATTTTATAGCTCTTCCCTTCTATACAAAGGATACTACTGGGCAGCTGGAGAGGGACCCCTGCTGAAAAAGGGCAGCAGCCACAACAGAACATGTGGGCATTCCATGTACAATGTTCTGGGTATTAGCAAGAGTGGACACCGTGTTGCAAAGAGAAGCTGCCTTTAGTGAGACAGCTGTTTACAGGGTACTGCAGTTTTGGCTATCTCTAAATGCACATAATGCATATGCATGATCTGTAGTCACCTGAGTGATCTCACTGGTGAGTTTGACTTATTTTGTTTATCTGGGGGAGGCTGGGTTGTTGCTCACTCATGACTGGTGAGTGGGCTTGGGAGTGCACTGCTGAGATTTGTCTAGTCCATCTTAGCCACTAGATCTTTCTCAATTTGACATACTTTTAAAAAAAATTTTTTTAATAGATGTTTTAATTTTTTTAAATTTTTATTTTTATTTGTCTACCTTTGCCTGTTTTCATTATCTGGACTTCAAATTCCAGACTCCCCACCCCCTCCACTCCCTGTGCAAGGCTGGATTTTAACTAAGTACAAGCGTCACATTCACATCGCTGATGCATATCAAATCTGGAATGACAGTCAAATACTCTGCCCACTTGTGTCTGGGTGTTTCTTGGGGGTCTTGGATTTCTTAGGATTTAGCATTGAGTCCCCATGTCCAAAGCAGGAAGTCGCACTGCTTTTTTATTTCAGCTTACCAGTTTTCAGCCTCCTACTCTGCTGTGTTTGGGAATAACTGAAACTGGTTCGTACAGCCCTGAAATGCCTCTTCCTTAGCATCTTCTACAGTGACAACAACACTAATAGATGAGTCTCTTCTCCTGTCTGGTCCAGTTTACAGCAGGCAAGCCCTTGGTGCTTGTATTTGCTAGCCAATAGATGTGGCAGTGTGCCAGACCTACTTTTATCACCTTAAACTAAGACGCCCTGAATATGTCTTGATGGTATTGCTTCAGCTGGTGCTAATGGGTTTTGACCTCTTTGCTCTGCCTTTCTTCTCAGCAATTTTGAATTGGGGTACAGCGGGTACCCCAATTATTTTTTTTCCTTTTTTTTGCTAGGATGGCTGATCTAGTCTTTGCTAGTTTCTACAAGTACAGTGCTTTTTTGCAGGGTTGCTGGATTCCATAGCTCTCCAAAAGCCTAAACCCCCCTGCATTTTAGCACATTTTTTTTGGTTTTTTGCTTGGCTGTACCTTGTTTTCTAGGTGTTCTTGCCTTTGAAACTTAACCTATGTGTTCAGCCAGCACTGCATGACCCACAGTGACTATTCATTCGCAGGGTATTAGATGAAGGAGTCGTGGTGTTGTATTGCATTCAAATCAGTGTCTTGCTCTGCCCCGTTGCCCAGCGGTGGGTGGTACTCCTATGAGTCATCTGCTATAAATGCCAAATGATAGCATCTTTTGCTTCATGATGTTCTTGTTGGCAGCGTTGTGCATCACCAGCACTCAGTCACATTTTTCCTGTCTAATACTGCTGCTCATCACAATTGTGATCATGTTGCATCTGGCTCCACAACCCAGCTGCAATCTAGCTAGTTGTTTAATGCAGGGGCACACTTGCAGATACAGCTGATAGTTTTATATATATATAGTATTTGTACACAGAAGTCTTTTCTTAAGTTACGTGTCAGATATTCTCCTCCTAGAGTGAATTTTCCTGTCCTCAATCACTGCCCATACAGCTACATTGGCTACCCACTTAGCCCCTTCCCCAGGATTACTGTGGCATTAGTATATAAAGCAGTTCTGTTTCCCACAGTTGTCCATAGTCTGTGTATTTTTTTTCTTTCAGCCTTTCCTGATGCTTTCCAGATCCTGTGCACAGGAGCAGAGTGCCAGCAATCTCAGTTAGTCTTTGTTCTGCCTTCTAAATTCTTCAGATGTGTCTCTATGTACTTAATCTTCACTAGATCTTCTCATTGTTTTGATCCTCTCCCTGTGTAATTCAGCTGCCTGTGTTGTTTGCAGATACTTACCCGGGGTTAAATTTGTTTTCTTCTATTGATAGTTCTACAAATGCTCTTGCCCTAAGTAATGGTTTTTATCTGTCTAAACTTGAAGTGGATGGCTGCATTCTTCATTCTCTAATGCAAGCATCTATCCCTTCTTCATGTCTCGTAGCATCAGGCTGAATTCTTTTCCTACAGTATCTGTTTATTTGAGGTCACAGAACTCATTGTAACTGATTTTTTTGCAATATTTCCAGCTTTTTAAGCATAATCTTCTTATTCACTTTTTGTCTATTTCTTCCCTATACTATTCACTGTTAGACTGGGGGAGTGATGGGACAACGTAGTAGAGCTTTTAAAAATTGGTACAAATTCACATCCTTCTCCTAAGACTGTGGAATACGTTTTATATGAAAATCTTAACTTTTCTGGTAGTCTGAATCCCTTCATGTTGCCAGTACTTTCTGTTCCTAAAAGCTACGTGAGCCTTTGTTTTTAACTCCCTCCCTGCCAGCTATCCCACTAGGCTGGTTGCTGTCATGTTTTTGGCATGCTGGGTACTGGCTATCGATGCTGGAGGATTCTGTATCGAAAGTGAAACTTTTAAAAACGAAACTCTAGCCTGCTACTTCTGTCAATGCAAAATGCTACAGAATGTGTCTTTAACTTTCTGAACTTGTGGGCAGAGTGTTAGTGAAGTCAGTGGGCACCAGCTGTTCTTCATCTCCTGGCTACAGCTGCAAGGGGGTACCCGACACCCTGGGTACACCTGGATGGCCCCGTGCAGGGATGCTGCAGGGATTTAGGGCAGGGCAGTCCCACGGTGAACCACGCTGATGCAGACCTGCGTATGACAGAGCTGCTCAGGTGTCACTGGACTCTATTTCCTGGCACTCTGAGTCCTATATTGGTAAATTTGATACAGCACAAATCAGTCCACATTGGTCTCATGATAATAGCTCCAGCAGGAGAGCAGTGCTTGAACCACCAGCCTGACCCCGGAGCCTCACAAGCTCCATGTGACACTAGGCACTGCTTTTCTCTGTCGGGAGCACAGTTAATCTGCTGAAGCTGGAAAACCACCCATAGATAATCGAGAGTTGGGAGTGCTGGTGTGTGCTGAAACTTAAGAATGCAATTGAGATCTTCGATGCGTTGGGGCACTGATGATTACCCAAAATGCAAACCAGTGGGGAACTGTAACCAGGATGCCTGGGACTTCAGTGGGAACATGGAGGAAACAAAGAAATTAACCAGCTTGAAGTCCAAATTACAGAAGCAGATGTGCTAATCCTGCAACCGCCTGGCTCTAGCGGTTAGCTTGGGAGCACCAAACTCTTCTTTCCTGCAAACTTCTGCTTCCTTAAATTTTTAAGCCTGTCTCATTCTTGATCTGTTCTAAACACAATACTTCATGGCCCACCTACTCTTGTTTTAATTTGTTCTGATACTGATGTCTTCTCTCCCCTGAAGTCCCTTTGCTCATGTACCCTGTCAGTAGAGCAGAGGAAATACCACCTCTGCACCTTTTAACATCTAATGTTAAAAGATTGCGGTAATGTTAAAAGTTTGTGGTATTAAAAGATGGCAGCTGGCCCCACACAGCCCCTTGCAGCCCATCAATGGGGAGGAGAACTGGAAGGGTAGAAGTAAAAAAAAACCTCATGAATTAGGACAAAGACAGCTTTACGGGAAAAGAAAAAGCTGCACACACAAAGAAAGCAAACCAGGGAATTCAGTCACCGCTTCCTATGATCAGGCAGATGTTCGGCTGTCTTCAGGAGAGCAGGGCCCCATCGACCATAATGGTGACTTGGGAAGACAAATGTCATCACTCAGAATGTTCCCCCCTTCCTTCTTTTTCCCCCAGCTTTATACACTGAGCATGGCATCGTATGGGATGGAGTATCCCTTGGGTCAGTTGGGATCAGCTGTCCTGGCTGTGTCCCCTCCCAACCCCTTGTGCACCCCCAGCCCCCTCCGTGGTGGGGTGGTGTGAGGAGCAGAAAAAGCCTTGACTCTGTGTTAGCACTGCTCACCAGTAACTAAAATATCCCTGTATTATCAACACTTTTTCCAGAGCAAATCCAAAGCATGGCCCCATACCAGCTATTATGAATAAAATTACCTCTATCCCAGCCAAAACCAGCACAAAGTTTGTTTATGCCAAGCTCTTTGCAAATGAAAAGTTGTTGTTGTTATTATTATCATCACAGCATTTTACTGTGATTCTCCTAAAATTTTTTAACTTTTCCAAATTATTTTAAAACTTTCATTTCTCCTGCCTTTGCCAAATCTTGAGACTCATTCTAGATTCAGAGCCAATAACATTATCACTGTTAGTCAGAACTTGATTGGAATGGGGATCTCTTCCATATTGGCCTACACTTCATCATGGCATTGAACTTGAAAGGTCTTTGACCCTTTTCTGAACATAGTTTCTAACACATTCATGCCAAAGGAGAAAAAGTAATTGGCTAAAAACAAGTGATCATAGTATCTTTTTAAAAAGTCATTATGTTAATTTTCCTTGAGGAACTTCCCTTTGGATTGTTCTATAACTTATTTTTTAATTAAAAAAAAAAAAAAAAAAGGTAATGTTGGTTCAAAAGCTCCCTCACTGGTTATGGAGGGGTTGGTATTGCACTTACAGTGAATTTAGTTTTTGGTTTGCTTTTATTTTTTGGGTTTGTTTTGTTTTGGTTGGTTGGCTTAGTCTTTTTATGCACCAGAAGACAATCAGTATTTTTTAAAACTGAAGACAAATGAGGAAAATGCAAATATTCCCTTGTGCTGGAGTGATATATTTCCGGGGAGAAACCAGACCAGCAGTGGCTTTCAAACTTCTAAATCTGTTTTATGTGGTGTATAAGAGATTGCTGTCATCACCCAGATGCAGGAAATACCAGTGCTGGGCTTAAGGGGGACAAAGTAAACTCGACAATGGACTGAAAAGAAAAATAAACAATCGACCAACTGTTTTTATGGCTTGTTTTTTCTCTTGCTTTAACAGTAACATTCACCTTCATTTACCAGAGTTCTGTGAAACATCTGTATCAAGCCTTAAACTTGCTTGACCTTAGTTTAGGTTCAAGGTTCAATATATTCCATGTGCAAGGATGATTGTACAAATCCACAAGAGCTCTGTCTCTATGCAAACCTTTTTCCCTGTCCCAGATTTGGCCTCTTTCTCGCTAAATAAATCCAAGGACAACTTTCTCTCTCTGTCTTTCTTTCTTTCTCCAAAGATTGCTGCAGGGGTGCCCTTGGGGCTTGCAGGGTGTTACAGGGCTTAGGAACAGAGAGGGAAAGTTGCCTGAGAGGATGAGGTCAACCTACTGTAACAACTACCCCGGATAGAATCTTTTATAACTTGAAGAATTGAATTTAAAGGCTTCATTTTGCTAAATCTCCCGAAATGAATGGTTCAGCATTTGTATAATTTTTAAATCTGTACTTCTTCTCTCATTTGTAAAATCAGAAAAGTTCTCTAAATGGCTCCGAGCAAGTCTCTGAGCTGAACAATTTCTCTCCTCCAGCTGCCTAGCTATATTTCTTCCCAGGGCTTCTGTGGGTTACTTTAAAACAAATAGCTGCCTGAATAGGATACAAAATTTGGGTCTTAAAGAAGGACGTGGTGGCAGCCAAACCATGAGGCTGGAAACGGAAATTAAGTTTTGAATTTGTTAGAGTTCCCAGCACAAATTATATTGATATGATTATCATTTAAATCTATTTAAAAGTAACTTCTGTATGCAATAGCATACAAGCTCAATTGATATCTCAAGGTGATACCTTGCACACCTGTTATCTGAACACAGATGTAGTTTGGGGAAAGAAGAATGAGAAAACATTACTTGTTTTCAGCATCTTAGATACTTTGTGCTGGATTGGCCCCGTAGCACGAGATGCCACAGCTTTCTCAGGGTCCTGCATCACAGTGGTTTTCCACCTGAGGAAGGTCTGCATGTGCTCAGCTGGAGGGTTCTGGTGTCATCAGGGAGGTCACCATGATAGGGTGGAGCATTCCTTTCAACTGGGTTGGCGTGGGGTATTTCCTCTTGCTGATTCCAGCCAGGCCCGTGGTCAGGTGCTGCCACTTGAATGAAGTGAGGAAATTGGATCCAGCCTTCTGCTTTTGTGATAGCAAAACTCCATCCAGGTGCAAAAAAGTAACCTATCTTGAGCAGTTTCTGAACCTATGACTTTCTCCTTTGTCAGTGCTTTATGCATATGAATAGCACTCTTCAGACAGCCAGCCAGCATTATTCTAGCTCAGACATCTGTGGCAACTTTGGGTGTGGAAGAATTGGTTTTTCTGACTGCATACAGGCATCTACGTGGTGCCTGAGTTAATCCTCCAGTCTCCTTTCAAAGCTAGTAGTGAGAAATTGGCAATTCTAGCTCATGATTCCTCTCTTCCTAGTGGAGATGTCTATATCAAGTGGATAGTGTTCATGTGCCTGTTTCTCTCCATTGACTGTGGAGGAGGTCTGGAATGATTGACTGAGATGGAGGTGCTGAGAATGCTTAAAGCCAAGTTGATTATGTGTGTATCATACCAACCAGAAACCTCTCAGATGGGCATGGTGGGCAGATTTCTGTCTGGAAGGGGCATATCTCCATCAGCCGAGTTTTGTGTGTGGATTATGAAAGACGTGGCTGATTAGCTCGAGAGCAATGTTGAGCTCATATTACTTGCGTGATGTGAGCTGCTTATCTCTGCCCAGCTCTGCACTGTGCTGTGTAAACAGCCACATTCCCTCAGAGTCAGCTTTGGGTATTTTGCGTGGCACAGCATTAGTCCAGGCATAGCTTTTGGAGGCCGCAGTAGGTTTTACATCCCTATAGGCATGCTATTAAGTTGAAGGCTTTGCTCTCCAGAGGGCAGGCGTTTTGTTGAAGAAGCACATAAGGCACTGGTATTTGTTCTTATCCCCAAGTGGAAAATGCCTCCTTGCAGACTGGCAGGAGACAGCTCTTCTCCACTAATGAATTTGATGTCATGAGATGCAGGCCTTATTTATCAACACACCTCTGGGAAACTATAGATCCCTCCTGCCCTTTCATTCCCCCACAGTCAGTTCAATTTTTCCTTGAAGTAAATGAACTTTTAAAAGAACTAGGGTTTATGGAAGAGGGTTCGTGGAGCTGTGATAAAGCACTTCAGGCTGTAACTTACACTTGTTTCTGAGGCTTCACTTTTATTGCTTGAAAAAATTCTCATATGATCTCATTTTAGAATTGGGTACTTCAAAGGTTGTTCAATCCGCGTTCCTTCGAGGCTGCCTATGCAGCCCTATAATTTTTTCCCATGTTCTGTTCTCTTTTTTTTTTTTTCCCTCCTTTCATCCTTATTAACTGGAAAACACCAAAGGGATTTTCACACACCAAAATGAGTAGTCTTGCAATATTGTAGCCATGCTGCTTTAAAAGTTACTGTAAAATCAGTCCATGGTGGATATGCCTTTGCACATTCATGCTCTATTACCAAGTGCCTGAACTAGTCCTGCTACCCAAACTCTCTTATGGTAGATCTGCAGGCAGAACTGTTCTGGTAAAGCCTTCAAAAGGGATTTGATTTAAAATAGAAATAATTGTTTTACCAAATATGATTTATCAAACAGTTAAAGCCTTCCATCAAAAAGCACAAGCTATACAGGCTTTGTGAGAAGGGATGAAGGCAAGAATGGATCTTTCCCAGCATATATGTAGTCTTATTTTCTTTGCTTTCTCCTCCCTGCTTCCCAAATATGGAGTCATATTCTGTAGTGAAATGAACTTGACCACTCTTGAAATGAGGTTGGACTGTTTGAGTCCCAGGTTCTCTGTTTGGAAGCTGTGATGGCCTCACTAATGTTCTTTTGACTCCTGCAAAATGGATTTCATTGTCAGTCTCATCTTGTGCATGTACAGAAGAGCTGACCTGGAACTACAAAATTCCCTAAAAGCAGCACTGAGCATGAAACCCAGAAAATTCCAGAATTCTACCCTGATCTCTGTGACACAAACACCTTCCCCCAAATATTTTTTTCACCGTGGTTTCAGTTTCTTTTCACTTTTTCAGTAGGAAAATATGAGAATGGGAATAAGACTGCCAGAGAAAGACATTAAGAAGACAGCAAGTACTTTCTTAAAAAATAAACTACTTTCCTTTAGTTTCTTATTAGTGTTAGGGACCAAAATGACAGATTTTTTTTTTTTTCCTTTGCTCTGATTCTTACTTGCTGAAGTGATTCATTTCAGTCCTTGTACCTAAGATTGAAATCTATAAAGAAAAACGTAGAGTCTGCTTAAAGAGCTTAGCATTAGTGCTGGAAGCAAGACAACCTGTGAACACTTCTCACAAACAATTGATTGAAATGAAATAAGCTTTCAATGTATTGATCTTTGCTCTTTTATGTTTGTTAGAGCTTAGGTAACACTCAGTGGAATTTTTTCAGGTTAACTTCAAGTAGATGATGCAGCCTGTATCTCCACATATGTTTTTTGTTATTTGTGAAGTGATACCAGAAGAGACTCTTGTATTTTAGATTGGTTAGTTAGCCCAGATGTTTTTACATGAGTAGAGATATTTTTCTGCTTCTTTTCTTACCATTGCCTACATAAAGGAGATAAGTTCTTAAGTCTACAGCCCAGCCAAGAACATATGAAGGGTATCAGTGTAGTATCAAAGTGCCTTGGAGAAGGACTTTATTTTTTTTTAAACGCTGTAACAACTGAAAGTTCGTAACGCCCTGTGTACTACAGGCAAATGCATGCTATGATGTAATACAACCCGGCATAAAATAAACTCTTATGTGTGTAAATGCAAAATGAATGATCCAAGATCAGCGGCTTCTTCATTTCAGACCAAGGCAGTGCTTGAAGAAGGAGAACGTGAGGGAGAAGGAGGGAAATGTAGCGTATGAGTCTGCTAGAGGAGATGGATGGTAGTGCTTGGAAGGAGATTCATGACAATCCCATTTGTTCTTGATGCTCCCCAAATATTTTTTATTCTGCAGAATTATGCAAAGAATTGTGTTATTTGGATGATCCAACCAAAATGTGTGTTAAACATTTTTTTGCCTGTTTTGACACGAGAAGATAATAGCACGTATTTATATTTGCTGCTTACTGTCTTGAAAGAAAATCTAGCAGTATTAATATTCAAAAAGCTATTTGTGGCATTGATGAATGCAAAAGCATTAGTCAGTATCTGTAGCTGTCCATAAAAATAGCTCTCTCTGTGAAGGAAACTTAGCCTTACCTATAAAAATATTGAATACTATATCACACAAGGTTATGACAACTAGAGCATTTAGACTTAGTGGCCTTCATATCGTTAGCATATACTTGGAAAGGAGCATCCTGCAGTAATATGGCTTTCTGAGAAAACTCCTGACTCCTCCGGTGACTGATTGGAGGCAGATGATACACCAAGAGGATCTGTCAAGTGCTTAGGATCAAAGTGTCTTTCAAAAAGTGCGCTGCCTTTCCAGAAACTGAAGCCTGCACTTGTAATCCCTTTATTGGAGGCAGTCACTGATATTACTACACTGTGAAATCTGCCTTCACTGGGATTCTGCCACCTCAATTATGCCTTTATTTTCTGATTATGTTGCCTGTATAGCATAGGTACTACGAAGCAGACATAGATCTGGCCAGTTGGCAGAAGACATCCATAGCATGTTTGCTTTGTGGACACATACATGGCAGAAGGCTTAGTGATTCTGTATGCGCTTTGCTTTTTTTGTCTAATGGATTATAGTATCTATATTATTCGGGAATGTGAACGCTTACATTTGGATTACTTTCAAAATAAGGCTATGTTTTTCACTGTCCTGGTACCAATCTCAGTGATTTTCTGTTCTTGCAAGGAAGGGAAAAGGAATTATGTATTCATATACTTGCTAGACCTTCAAAACAGCTTATATATTAAATTCTCTTTTTAGAAACTGAGGCAATTATATGTTGAAATAGCTTTTAAAGTTTTTTTAAAATTCTATTTTAAGTTCTCATACAAAGTATTCGTTAGTCATAACTCTCTGCACCCTAGTTCAAAATGAGATAAATTATATTAATTAAAAATGCAAAAAGCCAGATCAGTCTATGCAGTCCATTCCCAAAATAATGATCTTGTAGTTAATCAGTACATTGTAACTATAAATATATATGTATTTATTTCCTGACTTTGCCACCAACTTTGCATGACTTGGGATAGATCACGTAAGCTAGAATCTTCTAGATGAAACTACAGATAAAATATATTTAAAGCTCCTTGCAGTTAATTGTGATTGTGAGCATCTTTCAGCTCTGTTAAAAAGCATTAAAATCAGTCTTAAAAAGTGTGTTCTTTAGCCTCTTGTCTATAATTTTGGCATACTATTACATCTTTGTGTTAGAGAGACTACTGAGAGAAGAATGAACAAAATAATGTGTATGTGTCTGACTTTTCCTTATTTGCTTACTTTCAAAGATAAATATTCCCTAAAGGGATATGATTGGAAGAGGGTGTGTGCGGCAGGAGTTGAAAATGAAGCCTTTTAAAGTATTTCTGATTGGACACGTAAAAAACTGGAGGTGGTCAGTATCACCGCTTGCTCTCGAAAATCTTAGCCAAGATTTTTTCGTTTTTCCCAGGAGAGCTACGGCCAGGATGGCTGAGGCTTGAAAGCTGTGTATTTACATAAGTGCAAGTTACAAATCTGCGGTTTTTAGAGATGTTTGAATTTCACCGCTTTACACTTGCAGTATGTTATAAGTTGCTGTGAGTAGTTCACAGGTTGTGAATGTACAGCCTACAGAGAATTACTCCTCGCTTTGCCTCTTTCTTTTTAGGAAAAGTAGTATTTTTTTTTTTATATGTGCCAGTTTTTAAGGTTCTTGTTTGTAGTTATGGATTGGTCACTGCCAGAAATCTGTGGCTAGTCACTGATTAGGAATTGCTTCATTTTGATGTACTGCCTCCTTCACCAGGGCAATAATCCATGGCCCAGAAAGGCTGATTTTTTGAATGTGATACAGCAGTCTTCTGAGAAGAGTTCTGGAGACTTAAATTTCCGAGGGGTACTTGCATCCCTGTAGGAGGAAAGGAAAGGTCCCTTTGCACACTCTCACCTACCCCACAGACTTGCATGTCTGTGCACACAGACAAGCACCGTCACTCCTGGAGTGCAGAACTCTCTCTCTGCTCCTGAGAGGGTCTCCTGTAGTTTGCATGGGCATTTGCCCGGTGATGGGGTGCTGTTTCTGCTGATTCTGGAAGGCAGACTCATCCTTGTACCAGTGCCCAACCACTGGTAGCAGTTGGCTTTGCAGTGGCTGTATTAGTCAAGAGCAGAGTGGCAGCCCATGTCAGATGTCCCCTTCTTGTCAAGTGGCAGGGGAGCAATGGCTGTATTTATGTCTCTTCTGCATCCCAAATCTCTCATTCCTTGAGGTAGGGCTCGAGGTCTGACTAGGCAGAAGTACCTAGGCTGTGTATAACCTGTCTGGGTTTGTTACAGAGCCCTGGAGTGCTCTCAAGGGAGCAGTAGCTGAGCAGCATCCCCAAAAGTGCCTTGGGCTGTACTTCTGCTCTCCAGTGGAGATCACCAGAAAACCTATGTATCAGGCACCATGGGGGCTGGGGTCTCCCTGGGGGTGACAACCTCAGGGGGGATCATGAGGGTCTCAGGATAGGATCCAGCCCACCTCCCCAGCCAGGGAACAGGGCAGCCAGGGCAGCCCCAGCTGTGGGCGTTGGCATGTCTCTGCCTATCCTGAAGCTCTTCTGGGATGCTGATGTTTGAGCTGCTCTTCTGGGAATGGAGAGGGAGGCAGACTTGTTTGTCTCACATGCAGCAAGTGTATTTGCAGGGCATTGTTAGTGCTGGGGACTGGAAGAGCACCTCCAACTCTCAGGAGTACTTCTGGAGCATTTGGAGGAGAGGAGAGGGGAGGGGAGGGGAGGGGAGGAGAGGAGAGG